>JAIFWX010000027.1:94831-175461 GCA_037074605.1 Trachinotus ovatus | reverse complement strand
TCGGTCAGTCTGAGAGCTCAACCTGTAACACTGGAGACACAAGAACAATAAAAATGATCAGGGGCAGGTTTAAGGATGGGGGGCAGATTCAAAGAAGTGGAGCACATTTGGGAAATGAATAAAAATGTGTCAAAAGACTAAAAGTCAAAGCCCTGGTTCTTCTGGTTCTTGGCAAAAATTAACTGTAAAATGTTAATAGTGATATTGTTTGTTCAGTGTAATAAATGAACACCATATAAAGAACTATATTATGGTATAAGATATCAATAACCAGCCTCTATATGTAACTTCAAATGTCCTACAGCCATTACTGTATTGTCAGAGAATGGGCCCCTGGGTGCAGACATGTAAAGGGCCACCCACTGAACTGAGGTCAGAGTTGAATCTTTAATAAGGGAATGTTGGGTAACAATGAGGTGCAAATACAAAAGTTGCTATTATATTTTAAAGTAATATTAGAAATGACATGTCTGAATGTGGTGTCTCAGTACTTAAGGAGCAATGTAAGTTACTACACTGTGTTGTAACTATGTTACAGGAGTATTACACAGGGCTGAAAATGACTTTAGGACTCAGTAGGCGTAATGTTGGCAGCAAGACCACAAATAAACCTTTACCCCCTTCGGTCGGCAGGCTTGCTTTTATTACTCATATTAGAGACGGTCGTTGTGTGAATATAAAAAGCAAAAACTAGGCCAGTGGAAGTCACTAAGAGCAGACAAAGCTCAAAGCTCCAGATGCGTAGAAGTGAGTCTCTTACGGTTCTTCCTGGATCCTTGCGCCGCCTTTAACTGTCCCAACCGCCTCCGCGTCTTCTCGGTGTCCGCCTCTCTGTGCGCGCACAGCTCGGTCACTTCGGTCGGAGGTGACACGGAAACAACTCTCCAGCCTCTTCAGACCTTAACTTTCTCATCTTCATCAACTCTTTCCTCTTGTTCCTGTTCCGTGTTGTGCTCGGCGCCATCTGCCCCCGCGGGGGCGCGCACAGAGAGAAGGGGGAAACGACAGACTCTTCAGTCCCGATACAGGATCTTCAGTCCCGATAAAGGATCTTCAGTCCCGATACAGGATCTTCAGTCCCGATACAGACTCTTCAGTGACGATACAGGATCTTCAGTCCCGATACAGGATCTTCAGTGACAATACAGACTCTTCAGTCCCCAGTCTCCACGATGTTCACACCCTGTGCACCAGCAGCAGCCATGTGATCGGACTGCTGTAGAGTAGTCAAGGTTCTCGGATGAACCTCTGTATCTCTGAAAGCCAACTGCCTGCTGTGGTTTGTCAAAATGTTTCAGTAAAATCAGATCAATGCTAAAAATCCTTCCTCTCTTCAGTGGATGCGTTGTGCGGCAAAACTGGCTGTAACTGCAGAGAGATGCATCCCATAATATTTCACCTGAGGTTATTATAAAATGTGTGAAATCCTCTGTCAAGACAAAAAGGGACGAAACTATATGCAGATAGAAGCTCTGGAGTCACAGCTGTCAAAAAGTAAAATCACAGTGCATCACTCGGCAGAGGTTGCCCCCCCCCCCGACTGACGGTCTGGTACAGTTATCAACACTGACCATATCTAAATGTAGCCGCAGGTTCTCAGGAATCAGACGTTTACTAACTACTATAGTGACAAAGTCAATGATACAAAGGCAGGAAACTTAAAGGTGGGTACAGTTTGCTCTCCTGAGCTGCTGAAACTGTCAGTAAACTGACAGATGGGAAAATATTAAGTTGTGACGATGTAAAATTTATTTGTGGAAATCACAATAAAAAACAAATAACTAAAAAACAGCTCCATTCAGATTATGGTTGTGAGGTTCCTTTAAAACACCACATAAAATGTGTCGCCACAAGCCACATCACCATCAAAGTGTGAGTGACCCCCAGCAAATGACCACACCTTTACTGGAGCCACAAACAGAAACAGAAATAGAACTACTATCAAACCTAGAACGATCAACTCTAAAAACAATTCAAAGTAAGAATATAATCAGACCAGTCTCAAGTTTTCAGTCTAGAGTGACGTGCACTAAAAGTCAGTCCTCCACCTGTAAACAAACAGAGCACTGGTCCAAGGTGAACACTGATCTTTTACAACACTGACTTCATATCTTACATATCTCTGCAGTAGCTGACTGTTAGTTTCTTTTCTGCTTCTCAATCTACAAGAGAAGTTTTGACTCACTTATTAAAAATTAAAATACCTGGTGACTTGATAGCTGAGTGGTTGGGGTGCGTACCATGTGAGCACAAGATGCTCTTAACAGGAAGTGTTGGTTCTTCTCCCAACTGGCTCGACTCTGCATGTCATTCCCCTCTCTCTACCCCCTTTCCTGTCAGTCTCCTCTGCCTTGTCTGATAATAAATGCACAAAAGCCTGATAATTAAAAAAAAAAAAAATAAATAAAAAATGACAATACCTCGAGTTTGCAGCCTTTTCAGGCCATAGGTCATATGGGTCCTAGTATCCATCTTCTACATGAGCACATTACGTTTGTCCACCGCTGACTCAGACTGACCTCATGTCAGTATAAATGGAGGCCTTTAGGTTTTCTAACTTTTGAGACGCTGGGTGATGCTGGTCAATGGTTTTGTTTTGGACAACAGAACTACATCACAGATGATAGTAAAACTGTAATTTATTGACCTGAAAGCTTCAGTAGCAAATACTCAGTATCTGTGCATATATACAAATCTTCAGGGAAGCAGGATAGATCATTCATAAACTTCTGTTGTTGTACTGATGTATTTGGTGCTGTGTAAATATACCTTATACTGAATTTATCATGTGAACCAGGAGCCTGAGTCATGTTTGGCAAGTTTTAAGCTTTGTACCAAATGTTCTTAAAAAAGAGAAAAAGTTTAAAGGTAAAACTCAAGAATTAAACACATGCTGGTGTAAAGCAGAAACCCCCTGATACACACGGTTTCTGCTTCACATTAAGTTGAGCTCTGTTGACAGGCATGAATCCACCTCACAGAGAGCAGCGATCAGAGCTGCACTGGCTTGTGAACCTTTTCTTCGCACCGTGTCGATCACCACTCGAGCTTTGTCTGCCCTGTTTAGTGGTGCAACAGACTCCACTTCTTCATCAGTTACCACCCCACACTCCAGGAGTTTATCCAGCAGCTTACGTAGAACAGGTTCAGACACTCTGTCGATAAACTGTGTCCGAACAGACCTCAGCGTCTTTTCTGCTGGGACACCTGGAGTCCATAATGGGACCTTCGAAGTCCATGCTAGGACATTCAGAGTCCATGCTAGGACATTCACAGTCCATGCTGGGACACCTGGAGTCCGTGATGGACCAGGACCTGGAAGAAGACAAACAAGAAAAGTGCTTGTGTTCAATAACCAGAGGACACTGAAAACAAAGAGCTCTGTCCATTTTCCAGAGATGGAGTCTTCAAATGTCTTAAATTAAATATTCAGTGATCAAATTAGATTATTTTCTCTCGATTGATTAAGGGATGGTTTCAGCTCTGCACTGACTGGCTGGCTGTATTGGTTGAAGTTGTGTGTGGGATCAGGCCCATGAGTGGATATAAAAAAACCACTAAGGATGATGCCACAGACCACTTCTTTCAGTGTAAGATGTTCAACGGTCTTCACTCAGAAATCTGTTAAAATAAATCTGTTGTTGCAGCTTCTTTGTTCATTGCTGATGTTCTGTCTCCATCTCGTGGCAGAAACAACACTCTGACCTGCAGAAATTCATGTTTTCATATTTCATAATTCATATTTCCTTTAGCTCTCAGTCTGAACCCTGGTCTCCTTCAGGTTGTGGGTTTTGTGTCTCTGCTTGGGAAGTCTTGTTTCTGAGGTGAGCTGTTCATAATATACGTAATTGCACATGATGTCAAAATCCCGTGTCACATAAGGAGGGAATTCATTCAGCTTCAGCCGTCTGCATAGGAAAATATTACAGACCAAACTGGTTTAAATGGACCCAGCAAAGGACTGAGTGACATGGAAACACATGATTAAACAAATCCACCTGTGGCGACGCGAACTGACACAAAGACCTGTCTGCATGAGGTGAAAATGTGTGTATCTCTAGATTTTCTGCTGAGTTCTGAGATCAGAAATCAACACAAGCACATAAACACTTGAGAGAAAACAGACTTAAAGTCAGACATTCCTCTGACACACAGCTCATTGTTAAAAATCATGTGTTGATCAAAGTGATCTGTCAATGGTTTTTCTTGCCTTTATTTAACGATGATGAATCCTCTGAGCACAAATATTCTTCAGCAGCAGGCTGCACTCTCACTGAGAATATTAACAAAGCATGAAGAAGCATGAAAATTGTTGGATAAAAATTCATCTAATGTTTTATGCTTTAAAATGATTTTATAGAAAACATAAAAAAGTATCAGCTTCATTCTCTCCATTCTCTTCTAAACTCTGACATCACATCAGGTGGATGCTGCTGAAGGAGGGTGAAGCCTTTACCTGGCAGATAAAAAGTACGTCTCCAGACTTCTGTCCTCTCTTTCCTTCGGACCATCAAAGTCACTTTCCTTGGGTTCGAAGCCAGGAAAACTTCAAATGTTGGATGGAAATTTGGTCCATATCTTAAGTGAAACTGTGCACACTGACCAGAAACGAGAAAAAAAAATTATTTTCAAACCTGGTGTAAAATATTTATCTAGTAAGTCTTCATTGTGAATCAATCTACATTCAACCTAAACTGTATTCATGATCATTTTGTTAATAACCTTTAGAAGTGTTTGAGACTTGACTCACCTCAGGCTGTATGTGCAAGTTCTTAGGTTCACAGTGGACACTGTAATTTTGACCAATGCTCAGTTTACAGTCAGAAGAGATCTTGATATTTTCAGCATCTCCTTGTTGGGCGGCAACCTTCAGCACCAGGTGTTAATGCTCAGAGTCAGGTCCATTTTTATTTATTCAGCACTTTTAAAAACTACAAATGTTGACCAGAGTTTTAAAGATATCAACAGAGATAAAATGTTAAGATCTACTCTGTACTTTAATGGTAACCAGTGAGAAAGACGTACTGATAGAGAACCCAGAAAAAGACATAATATCCAAAGAGCATATGACAGGTTCATCACTTTACCTCTGACAGAGGGATGTTGTCCTGCAGCAGAAATACATCGAGTACTCGAGGCCCTCGATCTGGAGGTCGGAGAAACAGCAGAACTTGCCCATTTATTGGCAGCTTGATGTTCAGAAACCGTTTAACTGTATCCCAGACCAGGCCAAATGCAGAGAGGTGAGGGACCTTCACCACCACATGAGTGTCTGTGATCTCTTGTGGCTCCAAGATGCTCATTCCATCCTCACTGATGTGGACGACAGACAGCAGGCCTTCAAAATGCAACGCTGAGAAAACACAGAGTTGTTAACCTTTGTTTTACTTTGAACAGGTGAATCCCAGCCTTATTCATTTGTTATCATCTGAGTTCAGATAAATCAAATTTATCTATTGACATGAAATCTGAATCATCCCAATGATGTGCAAGTTTGTTTCTATCCTTTACCCGTTGTTTTAGTTTATTGTAATTTTCCTGTCCCATAAGTGATCTGTCTGGATGTGCACATTTAGTGTTATGCAAAAACTCCATTATTTACAATTCAGTGTTTTTGTTTTGCATTTTTTGCAGTTCAGAAAATTTTGCACATTGATACAAACCTCTAAATAACATTTTAACATTCAAGACATTAAAGTCTTTACCATCCTTTGTTTCACAGTGTGGGAGTTGGAGCTCACACACAGCATCCTCAGGACACTGGATATCAAACAGTGGCCCTGCTGGCGTCTTGCCAGCTGATTGGAGGAGACTCTCATCCCATTGGACAGTCCTGTAGAGCAGCTCCGCCTCCTGATCCATAACAAACACCAGTCCAGTTAAAGTACACTGGAACCCACCTGGACCAGGACACCTGAACCTGCAGGACACAGAAAACCGAGTCAGCACAAGGAACCTGTTAAACTGAGATTTTTTAACTAAAAAAAATGTTCTCATCCCAAACCAGACTCCATGAGCCCTGAGACCAGAGAGAAAAGGAAACTGTAGCAAATCAAGTCTGAGTCAAAGTGTAGCACACCACACAGTAAGTCAGTGCATGTCACATCTGTACCGTATTGTTTAAGTGAATTAGGAGAATACAGTCAGGGAGAAATGCTGTTTGTGCTCAGTTTGAAGCACATTTATTCAACATTCTTAGGAAAACTATTGGTTGGGATATCTCAGTGTTTGCTCACAGGTGGTAGAGAGATGTCATACTGTCAGACTAAGACTAAGGGTAATCACCTCCATGGTTGGACTGGTTTTAGGATCTTGGGGTCTTGTTCAGCAGTGACCATAGGTAAAGATGGAAGGTAGATGACAAATCAAAGGCTTTGACTTCTGGTTCAGCTCCCTGTTCACCACAACACTCCAGTGCAATGCCAATATTGTTGCTGATGCTGTACCAATCTACCTGCCGAAATCACAGACTTGTGAACAAGACCCCAAGATACTTTAAATCCTTCAATGAAGGCAACAATTCACTCCCAACCCAAAAGCAGCAATCCACCATTTTCCCACAGAGAACCATGGCCTCAGACTTTCAGGTGCTGACTTTTATCCCAGCCACTTCACACTCTCACAACATCCCAGTGCATGCTTGAGGTCCAGGTCTGATGAAGCCAATGAACCACATCCACATTGTCTGTAAAGAGCAGAGAAGCACGTCTGAGGTCCCCAAACTGAACACATTCCTCCATCCAACTGCAAGATCCTGTCGATGAAACTCACACACAGGAATGGAGATGAGGGGCAACCCTGGGGGAGGCCAACACAAACTGGAAATGTATTTGACTTCCTGCTGAGAATAAACACAGCTTTCTCCCTTTGGTCATGTAAGGACCGAATGGCTTGTAGTAATGGCCCCATAGTCCTGTAGTGCCCCCAGAAGACCCCTCCATGGGACATGATCGTAAGACTTCTCCTATGACCCCTCCAGCAACCTTGCAAGGGTAAGGAGTTGGTCCATTGTTCCATGGCCTGGCATCATCGTTCCTCCTGGATCTGAGATTCAACAGCTGGAGCCTCCTTTCAAGCAAACTGACATAAACTGTCCCAATAACTGGAGCATTTTTCAAATATAGGAACCACCACTCTGGTCTGCCAGTCCACAAGCACTGTCCCTGACCTCCATGTGACATTAAAGCTGTGCATCAGCCAAGAAAGCCCAACAATGTCCAGAGCCTTCAGCATCTCAGGGCCCATTTTATCCCTACCTCATGCCTTGCAGCTGAGAAGCTTCTTAACTACCTCAAAGACCTCTGCCACTGATACAAATGAGACGTCCATCACAAGACGCAACAGACTGACAACTCATCCTGCTGTGTTGTCAGAGGAAAGGACGTCTCATTTCTCTAAGATGAGAAATGTAAGGAAATGCAAGGAAAACACACAGGTGAGGGAAACTTAATGGAACATAATACACAAATATAAAAAAAAACACTGTCAATATACAATCTTGAGCATCAAGGGAAAAAGGAGGAACCATCCATAAGGCCACCAATACTGCAGGGATCACGTCTGCTGTGGCTCTGAGGAGGAAAGCTGTGGGGAAGAAGGTGATGGAGGAGGAGGTTCTTTGCCTCGAACAGTGTTATGTGATTTTATTATATCATTACCTGTATGAAACTTTTGCAGATTCAGTTTGCAGTTCAGGTGTGAAACCTGATGGAAGCTGTGATTCAGAAGGAAACAACATCAGATGTTTTATTAGAAATAACCAACAACCAGTCCACATTGAACTGAAACACAGTGAACAGACACAAGACTTTGGTCTGTAAAGCTACACAGCAGTTTTTTCAGATTTTATCCACTTCTCTTTCCTTATCTGCACAACCAAGTGAAGAAGTTGTCAGAGCTACAGGAGAAATTTCTTTGAATATTTGCTTTTCATTGCCTGCTGTGTGTAATATCAGGACACAGCAGTTTTTCTCTCACCGTCTTTAGCTGTGTATCATCCTCAGGCACATCCACCTTTGTCTCTGCTGTGTTTGGGTCCAGTTTGACATCAGAGTCACCTGATGGGAGAAAACACACATCAGAAATCAGTGTTTACTGAGTCAGAGATGACATCAGAATATGTGAACAGAGTCAAACAGCAGCAGTTCAAAACTTCCTGTCATCTCTTTCCTCTCAGACGCTTCTGGTTTTCTATTGACTGTGTATTAATCCGAGAGGATGTGTCCAAATATCTGCTACTGAGTAAATTCAGTCTATAATCTGGATATGTGAGCTGTTTGTAGCTGATTTATTTTAGGCAGAAATCCATGATAAACACTGAGAGCTACGTTTACACAGTTGTAGTGAGTAAAAAGATCAGTATGTATAGCTCTCCATTAGAAAAGCGCAGGGTATCTGCACTTTCTGAAATCAAATTTCAGGCTTTTTAAGACCTGAACAAAGAACACTTCTGACCACACTGCCGGTTAGAAGAGCTTTCAATTCGGTCTGCATCTGTATGATCTTCTTTTGACAAGCAAGTGGAGAGTAAACCAAAGAGGAATAACATCATGACTGATGGAGTCCCTGAAGACAGGACTGACTCATATCAAGTCACAGAATCTAAAGTCAAACAACTGCACAGACAAGTGCTGGCAGATAGTATGTTTTAAATCCATCACAATGGTGATCTGGATATTTTTCCAATACTGATGTATCTCCATGTAACAAAATCATGCAAAATCAAAATATAATAATCAGAATGTTTAATGAAAATAACACATTTTGTAGCTTTTAATTCCAATTTGCCTGAGATCTTTAAATTAAACAACAGAAATATGTTAAATGATAAAACTACATAACACAATATTATTACCAAGCCCAGTGCACATAAATACTGACAGGACTGTCAAAATCACTTCAGTAAAAGACTGAACTCAGACAAGTCAAAGTCTGGAATGACACTCATGACCAAGTGAACAACAGTCCTGTTGCAAGACTAAGATTTAACCAGCACACAGAAGTTCTTCCTGTTATTTCAGAGTTAAATATGATCATATGATCAACTTCAGGTGATCATGTGGTACAAACTGCTGTCATCTGAAACATTAAGATGCACATTAACTCTGTCCTTCAAATTCAGGACCTGTTCAGATTTTAAGGATCCAGATTCCCTCGAAGCAAACACAGCCTGCTGTTCTTAAAGAAATGAAACAGATGTTTTCCAGAAGCTGAGCTAAAATGTAATTTATACACATCTTGGTGATGAAATGAGTCCAGGCTCATTTTACAGTCAGACTGGTGAATAGGAGACAGTGTTTCAGTACTCACAGGTTTTGTCTCTGGAAGTTTTAATCACTCTGTTGTTGATCCTGTTGGAACAAACACGGTTACAAAGTGACCTAAATTATAATTTTTTTTGTCTGAGTTAGCTTTATTAAAACCCAACATTGATGATCCCAGATCAGTCTCACCCAGATGAATATTAACTCATCCTGTATCAATAAGCATAGATAGATCTCAAAACCAATTTTTCAATGTTTTCGGTCAAAATACCTGAACAGTGTGTTTCAACCTAATTTTTTTTATATGAAACCCTCAGAACACACTGTTTTTAGTCTCTCTCACACACTCACAAACTCACACACAGGAGCACAGAGACACACAAACAGCAAATCATGTTTCCAAATGTCTGATGTTAGTTTAGTCATTTCTGATTTGTCACTGGTGACACTTTTACCTGTGCATGATGGTTCCTGTCAGAAAATGAGGTGTAGCAACACATCCAGTAAACAGGAGCATAAATATGACACTGAAGACATGTTTCTGCAGAAAGGTCCAAGGTTCCATTTAGGATTAGAGACATCCATCTCACTTTGCCCAGACACATTTGAAACACTGGATCTTGCTGCTCTGATATTAACTGTATTTAGTACAATACTGTTGAAACCAGGACGGACTGACTCCACCCCCCTACTGACCTCAGAGTCTCCAGTCTACAGTCTGGACTCTCCAGAAAACCACACAGATCCTTCACTGATGGATCCTGCAGCTTGTAGTTTCCACTCAGGTCCAGTTCTCTCAGATGGGAGGGGTTGGACTTCAGAGCTGAGGCCAGAGAAGAACAGCTGATCTCTGACAAACTGCAGTGCCAAAGTCTGAAGAAAGAATAAATCGTGTAGATAAAATCATTGATAATCGATCGGATATCTCCTAATCAATAATTTTTTCTCTAGAATGAGCAGAGTGACTTTGTCCTTCAGTTGTTGTGGATCATCATCATGTCAGACTTCTACACACACCATCCAAACATCAACATAACATTCATACAGCTGTTGTGGTCAACAACAGATTCGAAACATGTTAATGACCATGTGATTAATGTGATTAATGAGATCAATAATCATGTTTGTAACTGGAGGATCAATACAACACTGATACTTTAAACATCTATAAATGGAAATATGTTGTGTGTGTATGTGTGTGTGTCTGTTCTGAGGGACCAATATCTATGAAATTACATTATGACTGAAAACGCATTGAAATGAACAGAACCCAAAGAAATACTTGGACTTCAGGAAGCAAAATTTATCAAATTCAAACAAATACTATCTTCTCTACATAGATGTGACTCTTTACAAAAAATTATAAAAACAATAATTTACATTAATTTACTTCAAAAACAGACAAGATTTTCTACAATTGATCAAAGAAACGGTCTTTTGTGACTGTAGACTACATTCAGTACCATATGAAAAAAGAAAATGTGGACATTTGCAACTTTATGAATCTAAGTTATGTATGTGTATAAATTAGGTTCATTGGTAAATCAAGATCTAGATCTACAAGAGTAACAGACAGTGAACTGACCTCAGAGTCTCCAGTCTGCAGTCTGGACTCTGCAGAAAACCACAAAGCTCCTTCACTCCTGAATCCTGCAGCTTGTTGTCACTCAGGTCCAGTTCTCTCAGATGGGAGGGGTTGGACTTCAGAGCTGAGGCCAGAGAAGAACAGCTGATCTCTGACAAACTGCAGGACCTCAGTCTGAAGAAAGAATAAAAAATGTAGATAAAATCATTGATAATCTATCAGATATGTCCTGATCAATGATCTTTTCTCTACATAAGCAGAGTGACTTTGTCCTTCTGTTGTTGTGGATCATCATCATGTCAGACTTCTACACACATCCTCCAAACATCAGCACAACATTCATACAGCTGTTGAGGTCAACACAGGTTCATCACCTGCTGCTGACCTCAGAACAGTCTGTTACTGGGGATCAATACTATGTTGATACTGTAAACACCTATATTTGGAAACTTTACACACAAATCAAACTACACTTTCATTTGTGTGTATCTGTCTGTCTTAAGTTAATTTGTTTAGTGGATGTATAACCAATTCATATAAAAGGTTTATATTTCATGAAGAATCACATTTTTGTTCACATTTTGTTATTATTTTCCTTGTATATTGTGTATTTGTATTTATTTTATTTATTTATTTACTTATTCATTTTTAAGATTGAGGGGATGACAATATGGTGATGATGGGTGAAGTTTAAATTAAAGATATAAAATCTGTAACAGTGACAGACAGTGAACTGACCTCAGGCCACTTTACAATGAAGATCCTCAGTGTGGATCAGTATAATATCAGCCTGATGTCTGCAGGTTAGAGTCAGCACAACTTTAACATCAGATTCATCTCAGCACAGAAATAAAACATGGAGTCTGACCTCAGAGTCTCCAGTCTACAGTCTGGACTCTGCAGAAAACCACACAGATCCTTTACTCCTGAATCCTGCAGATTGTTTCTACTCAGGTCCAGTTCTCTCAGATGGGAGGGGTTGGACTTCAGAGCTGAGACCAGAGAAGAATAGCTGATCTCTGACAACCTGCAGCCACTCAACCTGAATAAAGAATAAAAGATGTGAGTTTAGGAGACAATGTTTCCTGCAGCTTGTGCACACAGCAGGTTTTATGTTAAAAAAGAGATGCATTTATGTTATTTTTTCAATATAAATATAATATATTTGTGTGTGTGCCTGTATCTCTTTTTTAATTTGCTCCTAAAAATTTTAATCCTTACATTTAAACAAATTAATTAAATACATTTTTCTGGTGGATTTTTCTGCATTATTAGAAAAGAGACAGATGACGTAGCAAAGCTGATGGGTGGTCTCTTTTTTTTTCTGATTCAATAGTTGAGTAAATGTGACAGTCTGGTGTAGCTCTATCTATACAAACTCACACTGTGCAGCCAAACATAAAAAACAACAAAAAGGTCAGGTGAAGTTTTAAATGTGTTGCTCAACATTTCTCTGCAGTGACTGAACTACACCACAGAAGAAGAAAATTGACTTCACCATTAGGATAATCAGAGTGGATCAGATTAGTTCAGAGGATCTTTTATTCACAGATGTGACTCAAAAATTATAAACATTCATTTACCTTAAGAACTAACAGTGGATAGCTAGTTTCTTTAAGAAACAGTCTTCTGTGACTACAGACAAAATTTAGTACAAGAAAAATGCAAATATGATGAAAATAAGATTAACTTTATAAATTAAATTATGTATATAAATTAGGTTCAATTGTAAATTAATCAAATAACATCTAGTGTACTGACCTCAGAGTCTCCAGTCTACAGTCTGGACTCTCCAGAAAATCACACATCAGCTTCACTCCTGAATCCTTCAGGTCGTTGTGACTCAGGTCCAGTTCTCTCAGATGGGAGGGGTTGGACTTCAGAGCTGAGACCAGAGAAGAACAGCTGATCTCTGACAAACTGCAGGAACTCAACCTGAATAAAGAATAAATCACGGAGAAAGAATAATTTATAACACAATTCTGGAGGAAGATAGTTGATTGCTGTGTCTCATTCCTCGTCAAATATCCAGTAATTTGGGATGACCACTGGACCCAAAGTGCCGGCATTTGAGGACCTGGGAATGAGACTGGCTCTGATTGGTTGTTTTCATTCAGGTATGGTGGATTCTTGCAAATTACAATAGGAGCAGTAGGAGGAGGCAGAGGAACATGACTACCTACTTCTACAAGTTACCTAGTGAACCTTTAAGAGTGGATTTTCAAACACTCTTCGACTTCTAATTCGCTTTGGATAAAAGCATCTGCCAAATGAGCACATGAATGAAATGTAATGCACGTACTTTAAATATATACCTCAGAGTCTCCAGTCTACAGTCTGCACTCTCTAAAAAACCACACAGCAGCTTCACTCCTGAATCCTGCAGCTCATTGTAACTCAGGTCCAGTTCTCTCAGATGGGAGGGGTTGGACTTCAGAGCTGAGACCAGAGAAGAACAGCTGATCTCTGACAAACCACAGGACCTCAACCTGAATAAAGAATAAAAGTTGTGACTTCAAACCATTCATTGTTTCATAATCTGTTCAGAGCTGTTTAGTTTACAAAACGTTTACAAAGGTGCCAAATGTGGAATGGGAGCAAAATTGTGCAGACGACATCAACAATATTTCCATGTGATGGAATGGTGCAGCCAACAAAATTAGGGCAGCAATAAAAACGACTTTCATGAATGGTTATGCTGTCATTTACAGAAGGGGTTAGAATGTTTCTTTTAATTTTAGTTTTTTGTCATCTGTGAAAACAAGCCCTGAGAGGCTCCTGATGCTGCACCATCAGGGTGTGAATGTGTGATTGAATGACACTGACAATGACATACTACTATATATGAAATCCACTTTGCTAATGATAGACTAGAAGAGCACTATATAAAAGCAGTGCATTTACAGTCTAAGTTTTTTTCTTGTTATATTAAAGTTTTCAATCTGTAGCTAGTGTCACCACAACTTTAACATCAGATTCATCTCAGCACAGAAATAAAACATGGAGTCTGACCTCAGAGTCTCCAGTCTACAGTCTGGACTCTGCAGAAAACCACACAGATCCTTCACTCCTGAATCCTGCAGGTTGTTTACTCTCAGGTCCAGTTCTCTCAGATGGGAGGGGTTGGACTTCAGAGCTGAACCAGAAAAGAACAGTGATCTCTGATCAACTGCAGCGACCAATCTCTGAATAAAATTAATAAAACATTGTCAATCAATAAATTTTTATTTTACTGTGAGGACAGATAGTAAGATACACACAGTATTTATACTACTGTGCCAGCATGAACACATACATACAAAACAAAATACAAGAGAGCAAAAGAGACCATCACACAGCATGTTAACTTCTGACACCATCGTAACTTTGTAGCTTCATGTAAAATTAGTAATAACTACTGAGTACTGATGGGTCAGACCACACCCATCTTTAGCTCCACCCCTCCTTTAAATCTCAGTACACACCTGTAAAGTTTAGTACTTGTAGCTTGCACTGTACACCAATAACTCTTTTAATTACATATGTGTATTGTGAGTCAATGTATTATGTTAATGTTATATTTTACCATTTATTGTTTTTTTTTTCCTTTCGTTAACCAATCTTCCACACTTGTAATAAATTTCACTTATCTCAGTTATTACTTACTATGTATGCATAGTCTGAAATGATGTTCAACTGTTCACATTCATGTCATCCCAACATTACGTAACAGCTATGATCACCTGTCTTGTACAAAAGATGCCATACAAACAAGTGATAATAGCATAGTCTTTCATAAAACATATTCACCATTTGTACACAGAGCAATTTCTGAAATTTAAAAAAAAAAAAAATTCTTTAGACCAATCTAAATATTTATGAACCAGAAATTTGGAATTATAGTTAGATTTAACTAAATCAAACAAGACTAACTAGAAAATAAACTACACCAGCTCCAGTCAGTGAACTGACCCAGAGTCTCCATCCCAGTTTGACTTCTCCGTCCACACACAGAAGCTTCACTCTGAATCCGCATAAGTTCTTTCCACTTAGGTCAGCCTCTCAGATGGACGGGCTTGGACTTCAGAGCTGACGGCAACTTTCACAGTGAGTCTCTGAGAGTCCACAACCAAGAAGTCTGTGATGATACATACATTATAAAATATGTCATTATGAAGAGACCACTATAACTTCAATCATTTGATGACAAAGAGTATGACACTCCTATGTTGATTAATATTCTATTCGTATCACTGGTTCAGTTAATCTTATCTCTGTCTCCTTCATGCAATTGTCTTTAAAGCATGGTGAATGGTGATGGTGGGATGTCTTCCAACCTGATGAATCTATCTTCTTTCATGATGTCACAGGCTGCCCCTGAGGACAGCTATATTATACAGGTAATGTGTAAGATACATTACAAGTCTGCTGTTCTGAGCACGCAACATTTGATGTATACCATCTAAAAAAAGAAAGACCGTCAACTGGAAAAAAAAAAAGAATTTTCTCCTTAACAGTGGTGTGATCAGTGTTATGTGTCGAACACGATTGCAAGTATTCAAGATGTGAAAAGCTGTCTTAATATGCTTGTAGAAAAGAGACGGTGTTTTTGCATATGCTTTGGCTCAAATAATTTTGGACAGACAAACAACAACAACAAAACACAAATAACAACACAACATACAATAATATAATGACAAATTTTAGTCTGTATTATTTGAAGAGCTAAACTAACCAACACTGTTTGATTAATATTATGATCTTATATAGACCTCACCTGAGCCTCCTGCATTTCCTTCAACTGATCAGTCTCCTCGTCCTCCTACTGAGTTGACTTGTCCAGTCCAACTCATCCCTAGAACCTCCTCTGACATCTGCGCATGTAGGCCAGAGCTGACATGGATCTCAGAGCTCCATTCTTTGATCTGGTCTCTTGACTTCAGGAACTCTTGGATCTCCTGATGACTGAGTGGTCGCTTCATCTCCATCAGACATGTAGAGATGTTGATGCTTCTGTCCAGGAGGATATTGGTCTTCTCTTCTTCATTGTTGTTTTGAAAAAATCTCTTGGATGGTATTCTGGACTTCTCTGTCTGCACCCAAGCAGTACCTCCTAAGAGTCTCTGGTTGACTCCACGAGAGAGGCCATGAAGAAAGCGAAAAACATCTAGGTCCAGGTGACCTATTTTTACTCTTGGGATTTCTCCATGCTGCCCCTCAGGAACAATTCCAGAGGTTAATCAACCATGTTTTCCCCCAGGAATCTCAGGACCTCATTGTTCTGTTTGTGTAACAGATGAACATGTAGATCTCAGCCAGAAACTCCTGAGCTTAGATGAACAAAGCAGTAGACTGTTTCTGGAAGACACACTCTCTTTTTGAAGATTCTCAGTAAAGATCTGATAACCGAGCCTCTGTACATGCCAGACCAACACTGCTCCAGGGTCTCTTTGGTTCAGAACATGACTTTCCTTTCTCCAGAGTTCAATACCCATGCCTCCCAGCTTAGAAGAACTTCCCTGTCAGCTTCCATCAGCTCCTGTGGACTCTCTCATGTCCCTCATCATACTTGAGCTTCTTCCTCTTTGTCTGAACCAGCAGAGTCGTGAGTACAGGCTCAGTCAGGTCTGGGGCATCTCTCCTCTCTGCTCTGTACGTCAACATTTGTGCTCCAGAACATTGTCAGCAGTGATCCAGCAGAGACTGGACTTGACACATGAATGCGGAGGCTCTGGACTCTGATGTGTGAATGATTCTGTTGGCAGCTCTTCATCACTGGATCTCCTCCTGAATACTCCTCCTTTCTGGTGCATCAGTGAAGCCTCGTCCTCTGTTACCCTGTCAACACATATAGGAGGATCTGATGGCTGCTGCAGGTCTGGAAGTGATCACAGACCAGAGCTGAGGGAAGCAGGTTCCCTTGATGAGGTTTTCACAGCAGGTTGACTGATGACTCGTGAACATCAGATCACAACCTCCCTGTTGGTAAATCCAGTTGAAAGTCTGCTTTCATCCAGGCTGTCCAAGATGAACAAACTTTACAGACAGCCAGCTGCTCATGTCTGTTGACCTTTGTAAATGTTGTGATGGAAAACATGGACAGCTGAGAAGCCTGTACTGCTTGCTCTTCTGATCAGGTTCAGCTCCCGAACGAAGCAAACCAGCAGACTGACATCTTGTTCTCCAAGCCCTCTGCCCAGTCCAGACTGAACTTATGCACTGAGAAAGGTTTTTCCAACTCAGCGACGCCAGTTGGTCAGAACCACTCTGATGTGTCTGCTTTGGTCAGTAAGGCTTTAAAATGTCGCTGACACTTATGACTCATGAGGGTCTTTCATCTTGAAACTGTCTCCAGCCCTCATCCTCATGTTCTATTAACCTTTCACTCTGTCCCTCTGTGATGTAGAGCTCAGTGTAGATCCTGATTGAGGAATGGTTTCACTTCCTGTTCATCAGTTCTTCAGTCACATGTCAACATCTGCTCCTCAGACTGATCTTATGTTGATCTAAAACCTCCTGCAGACACTACTGCTGCAACAGAGAAGAGATAATGTCAGATGAAGACAGATGAATCTGAGAATCTGTGATTTGTTTTCATTTTTTAACCTTACTGAAATAAGTAAAGAAGATAAGTATATTATATATTTTTTTTTTTTTTTTGGGCTTCTTGTGCCTTCATCATAGAACAGTAAGACTGACAGGAAAGGGGTAGAGAAGGGAAATTGACATGCATAGGAAGAGTCAGGCCGCGTCCAGAGGATGAACCCGACTAAGAAGCATCTTGCCCACATCGTACGCCCCCAACCACTCGACTACCGGCCCCAGAAGAAAATATTTATTATGATTTTTATTTTATGTATTTTTTTTTTTTTTTTTTTTTTTGCATTAGTCATGGACAGTGATTTAAACAACAGGTCCTGATTTTCAGACATGAAAAGACATCAGCAGACAAAGTGTTTGTCTCACCTTGTACAGTGCATGGGTCTGACTGGCCTGTCCTCCTGCTCCAGTCCTTATTCTGGATCTTTGATCTTACACTGGGGACAGGAGAGTCTCTGATGAACCAGACTGGTCCCAGTAAGAGTTGATGCACTGTCTACACAGCCAGTGTCCCGCACAGCTGGTAGAGAACTGGATCTTAAGGACTACTGACCACAGAGCACAGCAGACAAGACTGCCTCTCCACGGAAGACACCACATCCTATTCCCTCCCTCTGTGGACAAGAACACACGTTTCTTTTATTTAAATTGAAAACCTTTCACAGATTAGTTGAGCAAAAAGATTCTAACAACACTGCCAAGATATTAAACAGCAAGTCACAAGCCATTAGTTGAGCATTCAATGCACATTAATGATATTAATTTAATTAGTTTATATTTTTGGCCAGAGCTGAGAAAGAATGTCTATAAGTCAACACTGCTAACAACTGTGCTACATGACAGAGAAAACACAAAAACTGCAACATTTGCTTAAATATTAAATCTCATTCATGTGCACACATGAGTGAGCTGCCTGTTAATGACACCAGCAAAAGAGAGTAGATTGGAATGTGTCATAACCCAGCAAGTAGAATATTAGAGCGAGTTGTTGTGCTAAGTAACTAACATTAGGCTACTAACAACTCTTAAATGATAAGCGTTGCTTGATGTTGGTGAATGAAAGGCGAGTGTTTGCCTGCAGAGTTTACAAGACACCTTCTTGACGTGCTTCAGCGTCTTGACAATGATCAACACTTTGGATTTCCTGACCCAACATACCGTATGATAATACTGTTAGCACAACCGTCCATGTTTACACTAGTTCAGTAGTACTGGTAGCCTGTCCCTGAGAGCTGCCATAAAGCAGGAGTCCTGCTGGTCACATATGTGTTATGTGAAATCAAGAAGTTGTTGGCTCTCTATGTCCTGTTTATTATTTTGATTACTAAATATGCCCAGTTTAGTTGAACCCCAGATGCTCAGTTACTATCCGATACCCAGAGGGACCAGCTGTTTAAATGATTTCTATCTCTGACTAACTGAGTGACTGAAGATGTTGCCACTGCCTTTGTGGATTTGATTTTTTTTCCCTCCCGTTTTAAAACAACAGACAATGAAAGACGGTCACAATGACTCATTGCCTAACATTTGGTCGAGCCCTATGAGTCACTCTGATGGTTTGCCAGAAACCCACCACAACACGCAACCGAAATAAGCTCAAGTGAAGATGCAAGACAGTCAGTTTGTGAAACATTAAATTTCTCCAAAGGTGTTGAAGGTGTGTGCACGGAGCGTAGTAAAGACAGTGAAACAGATGATCTTACACATCTGTTTTATAACATTGACAATAAACAGACACAAAATGTCGTACAAAAACATTAAACAAGTTTACAATAGTTCTCCTACCTTGTAAGTGCAGATCCAGGTTTATTACCGGGGACTGGAAGATCTCTGGACTGTTCATTGTTCAATAAAATTGATGCTGGAGACTCTGCTCTGTCCTCTGCTTCTTTCCACACACTCACTCATCTTCTGGATTTCAAGTCAAGTCTGAAAGGAACCACTACACATGACTGTAGTCCACAAACAAGAATCATACCACAAACATGGGAGACAGAGCAAGTGGACTACACACACACACACAGCAGTATTCTGTATATTAAAACCAGGCATACCCCAGGTCAGTTTTCTTGGTTAAGTTGTAGGTTCCATGTGTAATATTCAGCTCATCACAACATTGTGTCCCCCTACAGAGGAATCACATGAATCAAAACCCTGAATTCTCCTGGAGAGAACCACACCTCATATTATCTCCTTTTCTCTTCAGTGTCTTTTTGTGGACAGGAGTTCACACTGACTCTTCTTCCCTCCACAGTACACAGAGAGAAAATCTGACTCAGAGACATTAACAGTTGAAAAATTAATAATATGAAATCGTTAACACTCACCAACCTCAGTCTTCAGTTTCCTCCCTGTTCTGTCCAGTTAAAACCTATGAGTGTGAACTAACAAGGATGACACACTACAGTTCATTTCCATCTCCATTTACAGATAAATTACGAGTCTGTGTGGTGGGGTAGTGGTGTTGTTACCAGTCTTGAAGTTGTTTAGATTAGTTGTACATTCATCAGTCTGTTAAAGGTACAACATATCTGCTTTTAACCAAATTAAATGTAAATTTTTTTTCACACGACAATTAATAAATATCATAAATAATTTTATATCTAAATATATAGATCAAAGGACAACACTGAATGCAATGGATCTGGATCTTTCTATGGGACAGGTGACCCTTAGCACAGGAGCCCAGGTTGTTGTGTCCCCCCCTCCCCCACTCTTCGCTTTACACAAACAGCTCACCTGCCATCCTGGAGCTCCACTGATACACCATGATTCAGCACACGTAAGTGGGACAGAAGCCCAACTGCCAAGCTGTTACCACAACAACCTCCTGCTCAGTATATATCCAGAAGCCATCAGAACAGCTCGCAGTCTCTTCCTTTCCGTCTCTCATGTAATGTTAACTCAGTAGTTCACATGAAGAGTAACGTTGGTGGACATGACAAAAGTCAAAACAGTCCTCTTTTTTCCTTTGTGTTTATTTAATAAGGGCATCAGCATCTGTCTATATTTACCTCAGGTTTGCAGACAGTCTCTCAGTGCGAATTTTTTGTTTCCCTGTGCAACACAGTCAAACACTGGTGTCTGAAATCAACTGTCCTCTCTTTCACTATTTACAGAATTCAATAATGTTACATCTACAGTGACTAGTTAAATTGGACATTTCAAAAGTTACTAAAATCAATACTGTCAGCTGTCGGAATTCTTACCATTTGCATGGCGATTGTTAGCACAAAGTGGTTACATGTGATAATTTTTTTCTTCATGGTGGAATTCTTGAGAACGCGAATCTGAGCAAGACATTTGCACAGATATTTAAACATGAATAAAATAGTAAATCAGCTGACTATATAGTAAATATGGAGGATTTCAAGTTTGCTGATCAGGTAGGCCTTTTTCCAAACTGAGTGAATCACTTTCAGAGTGCAAAGTCCACTTATTAAAATACAGACTTAAACAAAACTTCTCATTTAAAGATTACAAAGTAATGGACTGTAAACACTACATTCCCTCCTTCTCACCGACAGCTTTCTGGTTTGCTTCACTAAATGCGCACTCTGAAAGGAATCGATCCACCTCACAGAACATCGATCTAAACCGAGCTGCTTCAGTTCCCTTTTTCCACTTGTCGATCACATCTCGTGCCTTTTCTGCTCTGGTTTTGTTCTGGCGACTGATTCACATCATTATCAACGCCACGCTCAAGAATTACAGCAGCTGTTAGAACAGCTTCAGCACTCTCTTAATAACTGTGTCCGAGCTAAGAGCAGCCTGTCCTCTGCTGGGAGGTTGTCGTCAGCTGGGAAAGCTTGTCCTCTGCTGGGACATGTCAAATGGTACAGTTTCCCTTCTTGGACCTGGAAAAAAACCAGGGAAAAGACATATGTTTAAAAATCAACATCACTTTTAAACAGAGATCTAANTTAGATCTCTGTTTAAAAGTGATGTTGATTTTTAAACATATGTCTTTTCCCTGGTTTTTTTCCAGGTCCAAGAAGGGAAACTGTACATTGGAGTGTCCCAGCAGAGGACAGCTTCCCAGCTGACGACAACCTCCCAGCAGAGGACAGGCTGCTCTTAGCTCGGACACAGTTTATTAAGAGAGTGTCTGAAGCTGTTCTAACCAGCTTCTGGATAAACTTCTTGAGCGTGGTGTTGTAACTGATGATGAAATGCAGTCAGCCAAAACAAAACCAGAGCAGAAAAGGCACGAGATGTGATTGACACAGTGCGAAGAAAGGGAACTGAAGCCAGCTCGGTTCTGATCGCTGCTCTCTGTGAGGTGGATCGATTCCTTTCCAGAGTGCTCGCATTTAGATGAAGCAAAATCCAGAAACTGTCGAGTGAAAAGAGGGAATGTCAGTTTTACAGTCTCACATTACTTATTGTAATCTTTAAATGAGAAGTTTTGTTTAAGTCTGTATTTTTAATAAGTGGACTTTACTCTGAAAGTGATTCACTCAGTTTGGAAAAAAGGCCTCACACTGATCCAGCAAAACTTGAAATCACTCCATATTTACTATATAGTGCAGCTGATTTACTATTTATTCATGTTTAAATCTGTGCAAATGTCTTCGCTATTCAGAGTCCTCAAAAATTCCACAATGGAAGTAAAAAATTATCCAACATGTACACCACTTTGTGCTAACAATCGCACAATGCAATGGATAAGAACATTTCCAGACAGCTGACAGTAATGATTTTCAGTAACTTTTGAAATGTCAATTTACTAGTCACTGTAGAGTAAAATATTGAATGTCTGTAAATAGTGAAAGAGAGGAAGTGATTTCAGACACCAGTGTTTGACTGTGTTGCACAGGGAAACAAAAATTCCACTGAGAAATGTCTGCAAACCTGAGGTAAATCAGACAGATGCTGATGCCCTATTAAATAACACCATCAAAGGAAACAGACAGAAGACTGTTTGTTGACTTTTGTCATAGTCCACACAACGTTACTTTTCATGTGAACTACTGAGTTAACATTACAGAGAGACGGAAAGGAAGAGACTGCGATGCTGTGTCTGATGGCTTTTGGATATATACTGAGCAGGAGGTTGTTGTGGTAACAGCTTGGCAGCTTGGGCTTCCTGCTCCCACTTACTGTGCTGTCATGGTGTCATCAGTGGACTCCAGGATGGCAGGTGAGCTGTTTGTGTAAAGAGAAGAGTCGGGGGGGGGGGGGGGACACAACAACCCTGGGGGCTCCTGTGCTAAGGGTCACCTGTCCCATAGAAAGATCCAGATCCATTGCATCAGCTGTTTCTCTTGATTCCTATAATATTAGATAATACATTATTTATATAGTTTATTACATTGTCAGTGTGTAAAAAAAACATTTACATTTAATTTGGTTAAAAGCAGATATGTTGTACCTTTAACAGACTGATGAATGTACAACTAATCTAAACAACTTCAAACTGGTAAACAACACACACACACACACAGACTCGTCAATTTTTCTGTAAATGGAGAGGAAATGAAACTGATAGTGTTCATCCTGTTAGTTCACACTCTAGGTTTTAACTGGACAGAACAAGGGAGTGAAACTGAAGACTGAGGTTGGTGAGTGTTAACATTTCATTATTATTAATTTTCACTGTTTAAGTCTCTGAGTCAGTTTTCTCCCTGTGCACTGTGGAGGGAAGAAGAGTCAGTGTGAACTCCTGTCCACAAAAAGACACTGAGAGAAAAGGAGATAATATGAGGTGTGGTTCTCTCAGTGAGAATCAGGTTTGATTCATGTGATTCCTCTGTAGACACAATGTTGTGATGAGCTGAATATTACACATGGAACCTACAACTTAACCAAGAAAACTGACCTGGGGTATGCCTGGTTTTAATATACAGAATACTCTGTGTGTGTGTGTGTCCAGTCAGTCCACTTCCCTGTTCTCAGTCTTGTGTATGATTCTTGTTTGTGACCTCACAGTCAGTGTTATAGTGGTTCCTTTTCAGACTGACTGAAATCCAGAAGATGAGTGAGTGTGTGGAAGAAGCAGAGGACAGAGCAGAGTCTCCAGGATCAATTTCTTTGAACAATGAACAGTCCAGAGATCTTCCAGTCCCCGGTAATAAACCTGGATCTTCAGCTCAAGGTAAGAGAACTATTGTAAACTTGTTAATGTTTTTTGTACGACATTTTGTGTCTGTATTAATTGTCAACTGTTATAAAACAGATGTGAAGATCCATCTGTTTCACTGTCTTACTACAGCTCCGTGCACACACCTTCACACACCTTTGGAGAAATTTAATGTTTCACAAACCTGACATGTCTTGCACTTACACTTGAGCTATTATCGGTTGCTGTTGTGGTGAGGGTTTTTGGCAACCATCAGTGAGTGACTCATAGGGCTCGACAAATGTTAGGCAATGAGATTGGGTGACAAGTTTTTGATTGGTCTGTTGTCGCAAGGGGGAAAAAAAATCAAACTCCACAAGCAGTGGCAACACTCAGTCACTCAGTTAGTCAGAGATAGAAATCATTTAAACAGCTGGTCCCTCTGGGTATCGGATAGTAACTGAGCATCTGGGGTTCAACTAACTGGGCATATTTAGTAATAAAATAATAAACAGGACATAGAGAGCAACAACTTCTTGATTTCACAAACACATATGTGACCAGCAGGACTCCTGCTTTATGGCAGCTCTCAGGGGACAGGCTAACCTTAACTACTGAACTCAGTGTAAACATGGACGGTGTGGCTACAGTAATTACATACCGGTATGTTGGGCAGGAAATCCAAAGTGTCGATCATTTCAAGACGCTGAAGCACGTCAAGAAGGTGTCTTGTAAACTCTGCAGGCAAACACTCGCCTTTCATTCACCAACATCAAGCAACGCTTATCATTTAAGAGTTGTTAGTAGCCTAATGTTAGTTACTTAGCACAACAACTCGCTCTAATATTCTACTTGCTGGTTGTTGCAACACATTCAGAATCATTACCTCTTTTGCTGGTGTCATTAACAGGCAGCTCACTTCATGTGTGCACTGATGAGATTTATATTTTAAAGCCAAACTGTTGCAGTTTTGTGTATTTCTCTGTATGTAGCACAGTGTTAGCAGTGTTACTTATAACATTCTTTCTCAGCTCTGGGCCCAAAAATATGAAACTAATTAAATTAATATCATTAATGTGCATTGAATGCTCAACTAATGGCTTGTGACTTGCTGTTTAATATCTTGGCAGTGTTGTTAGAATCTTTTTGCTCAACTAACTGTGAAAGGTTTTAAAATTTAAAAAGAAATGGTTGCTTGTCCACAGAGGGAGGAATAGGAGTGGTGTTTCCGTGGATGAGCAGCTGTCCTGCTGTGCTCTTGTGTCAGTATGTCCTGAAGGATCCAGTCCTTACCAGCTGTGGACACTGGCTGTGTAGACAGTGCATCAACTCTTACTGGGACCAGTCTGGTTCATCAGAAGACTCCTCCTGTCCCCAGTGTAGACAAAGATCCAGAAAGACCTGGACTGCAGGAGAGCCAGTCAGACAGCACTGTACAAGGTGAGACCAAACATTTGTCTGCTGATGTCTTTCATTTCTGAAAACAGGACCTGTTGTTTATGCACTGTCATTTGACTAATGTGCAAGCATGACATATAAGATAACTATAAATACACAATCAAAAATATTTTCTTCTGGGGCGGCCCCGGTAGTCGAGTGGTTGGGGCGCGTACCATGTGAGTGCAAGATGCTCTTAGTCGCTGGTTCATCTCCTGACCGGCCTGACTCTTTCCTGCATGTCATTCCCCTCTCTCTACCCCCTTTCCTGTCAGTCTCTACTGTTCTATGATGAAGGCACAAGAAGCCCAAAAAAAAAAAAAAAAAATATATATATATATTTTCTTCTCGTCTTGATTTTTCTGTGCTGATGAAAACAATCAGCAGATTCTCAGATTCTCTGTCTTCAGTCTGACATTGTCTCTTCTCTTGCAGCAGATAGTGGTCTGCAGGAGGTTTTAGATCAACATAAGATCAGTCTGAGGAGCAGATGTGACATGTGACTGAAGGAACTGATGGAACAGGAAGTGGAACCCTCCTCAACAGGATCTACACTGAGCTCTACATCACAGAGGGACAGAGTGAAGAGGTTAATACCCAACATGAGGTGAGGCAGCTGGAGACAGTTTCCAAGATGAAGACCCTCCATGACGCTCCAATCAAGTGTCAGGACATCTTTAAAGCCTTACCTGACCAACAGAGAAACCATCAGAGTGGTTCTGACCAACGGCGTCGCTGGAGTTGGAAAAACCTTCTCAGTGCAGAAGTTCAGTCTGGACTGGGCAGAGGGCTTGGAGAACCAAGATGTCAGTCTGCTGGTTCTGCTTTCGTTCAGGGAGCTGAACTGATCAGAGAGCAGCAGTACAGTCTTCTCAGGCTGCTTCCATGTTTCGCATCCAACAATACAGAAGGTCACAAGCAGAGCAGGCTGGCTGGTAATAGTTGTGTTCATCTTGGACAGCCTGGATGAAAGCAGACTTTCACTGGATTTCACCAACAGGAGGTTGTGTCTGATGTCTCACAGACGTCATCAGTCAACCTGCTGCTGACAAACCTCATCCAGGGGAACCTGCTTCCCTCAGCTCTGGTCTGGATCACTTCCAGACCTGCAGCAGCCAATCACATCCTCATACATGGTTGACAGGGTAACAGAGGTACGAGGCTTCACTGATGCCCAGAAGGAGGAGTACTTCAGGAGGAGATCCAGTGATGAAGAGCTGGCCAACAGAATCATCTCACACATCAAGAAGTCCAGGAGCCTCCGCATCATGTGTCAAGTCCCAGTCTTCTGCTGGATCACTGCTACGGTTCTGGAGCACATGTTGATACAGAGCAGAGAGGAAGACTGCCCCAGACCCTGACTGACCTGTTACTCACAACTCTGCTGGTTCAGACAAAGAGGAAAGAGCTCAAGTATGATGAGGGACATGAGAGCGAGTCCACAGGAGCTGATGGAGGCTGACAGGAAAGTTCTTCTGAAGCTGGGGAGGCGGCGTTTGAACACCTGGAGAAAGGAACATCATGTTCTAAACCAAGAAGAACCTGGAGCAGTGTGGTCTGGAATGTCACAGAGGCCTCGGTGTACTCAGGACTCTGTACTGAGATCTTCAAAGAGAGAGTGTGATCTTCCAGAAAACGTCTACTGCTTTGTTCATCTGAGCATTAAGGAGTTTCTGGCTGCAGTCTACATGTTCCACTGTTACACAACAGAACACAGAGGTCCTGGAGAACTTCCTGGGGAGAAAACATGTTGATTCAACCCTGGAATGTCTTCCTGAGGGCAGCCATGGAGAAATCCCTCAAGAGTAAAAATGGTCACCTGGACCTGTTTGTTCGCTTCCTTCATGGCCTCTCTCTGGAGTCCAACCGAGACTCTTAGGAGGTCTGCTGGGTCAGACAGAGAACAGTCCAGAAACCATCCAGAGAGCCATCAACAACCTGAAGAAGAAGAAGACCAATATCTCTCCTGACAGAAGCATCAACATCTTCCATTGTCTGATGGAGATGAAGGACCACTCAGTCCATCAGGAGATCCAAGAGTTCCTGAAGTCAGAGACCAGATCAGAGAAGGAGCTCTCTGAGATCCACTGCTCAGCTCTGCCTACATGCTGCAGATGTCAGAGAGGTTCTGGATGAGTTGGACCTGGACAAGTACAACACATCAGAGGAGGGACGAGGACGACTGATCCCAGCTGTGAGGAACTGCAGGAAGGCTCGGTGAGTCCATTATAAGATCATTAATATTATCAAACAGTGTTGGTTAGTTTTAGCTTTCAAATATACAGACTACAATTTTGTCATTATATTATTGTTGTTGTTGTTGTTTTTGTTGTTTTTGTTGTTGTTGTTGTTGCTGGTCCAAAATATTTTTGAGCAAAATGCAATGCAAAACAACCGTCAATCTTTCTACAGCCATATTTAAAACACTTTTCATCCTTGACTGAAGTGCAATAGTTAACATACTATACATGTTAAGGAGAAATTTTTTCTTTTTTCTTTTTTTTCCAGTTGTAAACAGGATCTATACTCAGTGGTATCCATCAAATGTTGCGTGCTAGAACAGCAGACTTGTAATGTATCTTACACATTACCTGTATAATATAGCTGTCCTCAGGGGCAGCCTGTGACATCATGAAAGAAGATAGATTCATCAGGTTGGAAGACATCCCACCATCACCATTCACCATGCTTTAAAGACAATTGCATGAAGGAGACAGAGATAAGATTAACTGAACCAGTGATACGAATAGAAAATATTAATCAACACAGGATGTGTCATACTCTTTTGTCATCAAATGCTTGAAGTTATTAAGTGTCCTCTTTCATAATGACATATTTTATAATGTATGTATCATCACAGACTTCTTGGTTGTGGACTCTCAGAGACTCACTGTGAAGTCGTGGCCTCAGCTCTGAAGTCCAGCCCTCCATCTGAGAGAGCTGGACCTAGTGGAAAGACTGAGGATTCAGGAGTGAAGCTTTTGTTGCTGGACTGGAGAGTCAAACTGTGACTGGAGACTCTGGAGGTCAGTTCACTGACTGGAGCTGGTGTAGTTTATTTCTAGTAGTCTTTGTTTAGATTTAGTTCAAATTCTTAACTATAATTCCAAATTTCTGGTTCATAAATATTTAGGATTGGTCTAAAGAATTTTTTGTTTTTTTTTTATTCCAAAAATGCTCTGTGTCCAAATGGCTGAATAGTTTTATGAAAGACTTGCTATTTCACTTTGTTTGTATGGCATCTTTTGTACAAGACAACTGACAAGCTGTTAGTATGTTGGGACAAATGTGAACAGTGAACCAATTTCAGACTAGTGCATACAAGAAGTAAAAAACTGAGAAAAGTGAAATATTTTAAAACTGAAAAAGGAAAAAAAAAACAATAACATGTAAATAATACATTAAACATAATACATTGCTCACATACACATATGTACATTAAAAGAGTTAATTGGTGTCAGTGCAAGATAACAGTCACTAAACTTTACAGGTGTGTAACTGAGATTTAAAGGAGGGTGGAGCTCAAAGATGGGTGTGGTCTGACCCATCAGTACTCAGTAGTTATTACTACATTATTACATGAGCACAAAGTACTGATGGGTCAGAACGTTAACATGCTGGTGTGATGGTCCTTTTGCTCTCTTGTATTTTTGTTTTGTATGTATGTGTTCATGCTGGCACAGTAGTATAAATACTGTGTGTATTTACTTTGTCTCCTCAGCCAGTAAAATAAAAATTTATTGTTGACATGTTTTAATATTTTATTCAGATTGGGTCGCTGCAGTTTGTCAGAGATCAGCTGTTCTTCTCTGGTCTCAGCTCTGAGGTCCAACCCCTCCCATCTGAGAAACTGGACCTGAGTAGTAAACAACCTGCGGATTCAGGAGTGAAGGATCTGTGCAACGGCCCAGCAACTGAAAGCCCACCCGCAGCCAAGGCAGAGAGCCTGTCACATACCAGAGAGGCCCCAGCCCCCCAGCCCCCGCCCCCCAGCAAGGCAGACCCCAGCCCGCCCAGCCCCAAACCCAATCCCCCAAATTCGCCGGTAGGGCCCAGAGCATCCCAGAAATGCCCGGATTACCTGTTGGGGCCCCAAACCATCGCAGCACAGCCTAGGCCCCCATCTGGCCCACCACCCACAAGAGGAGGCTGCCCACCTCCACCAGGGCCTCCTGCAACACACCTGCAATGGATCTTCTCAACCCACATAGACTGGGGGTCCCTCGGGCCACCCTCGCTCCACCCTGCATCTGGTGTGGGTGCAAAGTGTGTATGTGTGAGTGTGTGAGTGAGTATAGTGCATGAAAATTGGGGGAACAGTCAGGGCATGGATGCCCCACCGCTAGCAGGCGGTTGTGTCCTACCTGCCCCTCCTGTGTTATATGGCTTGTGGGCCGTGTGGATGACTAAGGTGACTAAGGTTAAAATTGTGGGAGCAGACGGGGCATGGGTACTCCACCGCTGATAGACGGCAGAATCTCACCTGCCCAATCCCGCCCCCCAAGGCCCTAGTGTCATGTGATATCCAATGTGCAATTAAAATCGAGGAGCAGCACCCCTATTCCCCTGTACCCCTGTAACCCCTTTGTTCAGTCCGTAATCAGAGGGTGTAACTGCCTCCTCTGATTACAGACTGAACTGAGGTCAGCAGCAGCTGATCAACCTGGGTTCACATCAACAGCTGTATGAATGTTGTGCTGACATTTGGATGATGTGTGTAGAAGGCTGACATGATGAAGATCCACAATAACAGAAGGACAAAGTCACTCTACTCATTTTAGACAAAGATCATTGATCAGGACAAATCTGATTGATTATCAATCATTGATCTACATCTTTGATTCTTTATTCAGATTGAGGAGCTGCAGTTTGTCAGAGATCAGCTGTTCTTCTCTGGTCTCAGCTCTGAAGTCCAACCCCTCCCATCTGAGAGAACTGGACCTGAGTGGAAACCAGGACCTGCAGGATCCAGGAGTGAAGGGTCTGTGTGGTTTTCTGCAGAGTCCAGACTGTAGACTGGAGACTCTGAGGTCAGACTCCATGTTTTCTTTCTGTGCTGAGATGAATGTGATGTGAAAGTTGTGTTGACACTGAGCTGCAGACATGAGGCTGATATTATACTGATCCACACTGAGGATCTTCATGGTAAAGTCTGTTTTCTTCTTCTCTGCTTTTAGTCCAGTGACTGTTTCTCTTCAACTTTCACCTCATGACTTTTTAAAACACCAACAGAAACACATTGAATCTGTCAGACAATAACTGATCTATAATCAATAGCTGATGGTCCCAACACTTTTATAAGGCTCTGTGATGTTTGTACTGACTCCAATATTCAAAGCCAAGTTGTCATAGCAACAGGTTGTTTCATCACTTTAAATCCTGTAGGTTTGACTGTGTTAAATATTTGAGCTCAGTCACCAGGTGTCTGTGTCTCTGCCGTTCCATCAACTAGTGAATTTAATATATATTTCTATACATTTGTTCTCATGTCTCCAAACTTCAGCCTGACATGTTTGTTGTCTTTGAAAACTTGAGGATCTTTAGTAGAATCTGCACAACATGAGTTTGTATAGATGGAGCCACAGGTGGAGCTGGCAGAGTTGAAGAGGTGGAGTCACTACGTCTTTATTGAAGCAGCAGCATGTTGTCATGAATATTAATGAGAGCTGTTTTTACTTTGTCTGTTTGACTCTTTGTGGTTTCAAGCAGGAACTTTGTCTCCTAAACTCACATCTTTGATTCTTTATTCAGATTGAGGAACTGCAGGTTGTCAGAGATCAGCTGTTCTTCTCTGGGCTCAGCTCTGAAGTCCAACCCCTCCCATCTGAGAGAACTGGACCTGAGCGACAACCAGACCCTGCAGGATCCAGGAGTGAAGGGTCTGTGTGGTTTTCTGCAGAGTCCAGACTGTAGACTGGAGACTCTGAGGTCAGTTCACTGTTGTAGATCTTATATCTTGAATCCACAGCTAATGAAGCTTCACACACAAGTTGAATCCATTGACTGTGAATGAATGAATGACATTGTAAATAGTTGTTGTCTCATGTTTCCAGTTGTTCTTCTCTCAGACTGAGAATGATTCTTCAGTTTCAGCTCATTTCACTCACTTGTCATGAATAATGTCTGTTCACTTCAGTTCAACCTTCACAGCTCACACACTCGTATTTCTCTCAGTCAGAGGACTCATGTTTTCTAAATCCACTGGAGAAAATGTCCAGTGTTAGTTGTTCAAGTCAATTCATTTTTATCACAACAACATACACAAGATCCTCACAACTAATATTTGTCCAAAGAAAGTGAAGAAACAATCTTCTTTTTTTCAGTAGATTTCAGTGAAGTGTCAGGACTAATGTCTGTTTGATCAAACTGTGTGTGTGTGTTTTCATCTGTAACACAACACACACAACTGTTGTGTTGACAATGTTGTGTTGTACTGACATGATGAAGATCCACAATAACAGAAGGACAAAGTCACTCTACTCATTTTAGACAAAGATCATTGATCAGGACAAATCTGATTGATTATCAATCATTGATCTACATCTTTGATTCTTTATTCAGATTGAGGAGCTGCAGGTTGTCAGAGATCAGCTGTTCTTCTCTGGTCTCAGCTCTGAAGTCCAACCCCTCCCATCTGAGAGAACTGGACCTGAGCTACAACCAGAACCTGCAGGATCCAGGAGTGAAGGGTCTGTGTGGTTTTCTGCAGAGTCCAGACTGTAGACTGGAGACTCTGAGGTCAGACTCCATGTTTTATTTCTGTGCTGAGATGAATCTGATGTTAAAGTTGTGGTGACACTAGCTACAGATTGAAAACTTTAATATAACAAGAAAAAAACTTAGACTGTAAATGCACTGCTTTTATATAGTGCTCTTCTAGTCTATCATTAGCAAAGTGGATTTCATATATAGTAGTATGTCATTGTCAGTGTCATTCAATCACACATTCACACCCTGATGGTGCAGCATCAGGAGCCTCTCAGGGCTTGTTTTCACAGATGACAAAAAACTAAAATTAAAAGAAACATTCTAACCCCTTCTGTAAATGACAGCATAACCATTCATGAAAGTCGTTTTTATTGCTGCCCTAATTTTGTTGGCTGCACCATTCCATCACATGGAAATATTGTTGATGTCGTCTGCACAATTTTGCTCCCATTCCACATTTGGCACCTTTGTAAACGTTTTGTAAACTAAACAGCTCTGAACAGATTATGAAACAATGAATGGTTTGAAGTCACAACTTTTATTCTTTATTCAGGTTGAGGTCCTGTGGTTTGTCAGAGATCAGCTGTTCTTCTCTGGTCTCAGCTCTGAAGTCCAACCCCTCCCATCTGAGAGAACTGGACCTGAGTTACAATGAGCTGCAGGATTCAGGAGTGAAGCTGCTGTGTGGTTTTTTAGAGAGTGCAGACTGTAGACTGGAGACTCTGAGGTATATATTTAAAGTACGTGCATTACATTTCATTCATGTGCTCATTTGGCAGATGCTTTTATCCAAAGCGAATTAGAAGTCGAAGAGTGTTTGAAAATCCACTCTTAAAGGTTCACTAGGTAACTTGTAGAAGTAGGTAGTCATGTTCCTCTGCCTCCTCCTACTGCTCCTATTGTAATTTGCAAGAATCCACCATACCTGAATGAAAACAACCAATCAGAGCCAGTCTCATTCCCAGGTCCTCAAATGCCGGCACTTTGGGTCCAGTGGTCATCCCAAATTACTGGATATTTGACGAGGAATGAGACACAGCAATCAACTATCTTCCTCCAGAATTGTGTTATAAATTATTCTTTCTCCGTGATTTATTCTTTATTCAGGTTGAGTTCCTGCAGTTTGTCAGAGATCAGCTGTTCTTCTCTGGTCTCAGCTCTGAAGTCCAACCCCTCCCATCTGAGAGAACTGGACCTGAGTCACAACGACCTGAAGGATTCAGGAGTGAAGCTGATGTGTGATTTTCTGGAGAGTCCAGACTGTAGACTGGAGACTCTGAGGTCAGTACACTAGATGTTATTTGATTAATTTACAATTGAACCTAATTTATATACATAATTTAATTTATAAAGTTAATCTTATTTTCATCATATTTGCATTTTTCTTGTACTAAATTTTGTCTGTAGTCACAGAAGACTGTTTCTTAAAGAAACTAGCTATCCACTGTTAGTTCTTAAGGTAAATGAATGTTTATAATTTTTGAGTCACATCTGTGAATAAAAGATCCTCTGAACTAATCTGATCCACTCTGATTATCCTAATGGTGAAGTCAATTTTCTTCTTCTGTGGTGTAGTTCAGTCACTGCAGAGAAATGTTGAGCAACACATTTAAAACTTCACCTGACCTTTTTGTTGTTTTTTATGTTTGGCTGCACAGTGTGAGTTTGTATAGATAGAGCTACACCAGACTGTCACATTTACTCAACTATTGAATCAGAAAAAAAAAGAGACCACCCATCAGCTTTGCTACGTCATCTGTCTCTTTTCTAATAATGCAGAAAAATCCACCAGAAAAATGTATTTAATTAATTTGTTTAAATGTAAGGATTAAAATTTTTAGGAGCAAATTAAAAAAGAGATACAGGCACACACACAAATATATTATATTTATATTGAAAAAATAACATAAATGCATCTCTTTTTTAACATAAAACCTGCTGTGTGCACAAGCTGCAGGAAACATTGTCTCCTAAACTCACATCTTTTATTCTTTATTCAGGTTGAGTGGCTGCAGGTTGTCAGAGATCAGCTATTCTTCTCTGGTCTCAGCTCTGAAGTCCAACCCCTCCCATCTGAGAGAACTGGAGCTGAGTGACAACTACAACCTGCAGGATTCAGGAGTAAAGGATCTGTGTGGTTTTCTGCAGAGTCCAGACTGTAGACTGGAGACTCTGAGGTCAGACTCCATGTTTTATTTCTGTGCTGAGATGAATCTGATGTTAAAGTTGTGCTGACTCTAACCTGCAGACATCAGGCTGATATTATACTGATCCACACTGAGGATCTTCATTGTAAAGTGGCCTGAGGTCAGTTCACTGTCTGTCACTGTTTACATGATTTTATATCTTTTTAATTTAAACTTCACCCATCATCACCATATTGTCATCCCGCATCAAATCTTAAAAATGATAAAGTAAATAAATAAATAAAATAAATACAAATACATACAATATACAAGAAAAATTAATAACAAAAATGTGAACAAATGTGATTCTTCATGAAATATAAACCTTTTATATGAATTGGTTATACATCCACTAAACAAATTAACTTAAGACAGACCAGATACCACACAAATGAAAGTGTAGTTTGATTTGTGTGTAAAGTTTCCAAATATAGGTGTTTACAGTATCAACATAGTATTGATCCCCAGTAACAGACTGTTCTGAGGTCAGCAGCAGGCTGATCAACCATGTGTTGCCTCAACAGCTGTATTAATGTTGTGCTGACTGTTTGAGATGTGTGTAGAAGGCTGACATGATGAGATCCACAACAACAAGAAGGACAAAGTCACTCTCTCATTTAAGAGAAAGATCATTGATCAGGACAAATTGATATTGATTATAATGATTCTGATTACATCATTATTCTTTCTTCGACTTGAGGCTGTCAGGCTGTTGTCAAGAGGATCAGCTTGTTCTTCTCTGGCCTCAGCTTCTGAAGTCCAACCCCTCCCATCTGAGAGAACTGGACCTGAGTAGAAACAGCCTGCAGGGTCAGGAGTGAAGGAGTTTGTGGTTGTTCTGGCAGAGTCCAACTGTAAGCTGGAGAGACTCTGAGTCAGTTCATTACTGTTGTAGATCTAGATCTTGATTTTAACCAATGAAACCTAAATTTATACACATACAATAAACTTAGGATTCAGTAAATGCAAACTGTCCACATTTTCTTTTTTCAATATGGTACTTGTTTAATGTAGTCTACAGTCACAAAAGACCGTTTCTTTGATCAATTGTAGAAAATCTTGTCTGNTGAGTTGGAACTGAAGAAGTACAACACGTCAGAGGAGGGACGACGGAGACTGATCCCAGCTGTGAGGAACTGCAGGAAGGCTCGGTGAGTCCGACATGATAATATAATTATCATCAGTAGATTAGATAGTAGTTGATCAAATTCAGATACAACCAGTTTTCATTTATTCTCCTTATTCTTTAGTTTTACTTTGAACAATCGAGGTCAGTTGTGGTTTTTTCTGGTATGGTGTTGTAAATGCTGTGAGCACCAAAATGTAGATGTTTCAAGTTGTTGTGATTGTTGCTGTTTAAGTTCATAAAAACTTGTTTTGGTTTATTTGTTAATTGTTGGATGTTCATTGATTTTTATGTTCTGTGTTGTTTTGAGTCTTTTCTGGTTTATATCAAACTGATCTAACATAATTAAGCAGATATAGCAATGATTTGACAATCAGTGTGTGTTGTACAGGTGTTTCAGGTGTTGGGGAGGACACCTGCATATGAGAAACAGTAGTATTAAACTTTAGTGCTGCAGCTGTGCAGTCTGATAATGTCCTCAGGTGATGTCACTTGAGTCAGTGTGGGCGGAGTCTGAAGATGACACCAGACCTCTGTAGCCCCCCCTCATTTCTGCTGTATAACACACCTTAATCTAACAGCTGAGGGTTGGTGGTTGAGGTGCATTGTGGGTAATGTAGGCAGCAGGTTTTTCTGAGGAAGAAGAATGTGTGAATGAAAAAGAAGATGTCTCTGGTTCAGCTTTGTTGAAACTGTCATTGTGAGACAGTGTTACTGTGAGAGACAGTGATGGATCTGTGGAGGTCTGTATTCAGGACTCATGAGGTTTCTATGACAACAGTCATCAGTGTTTGACAGTGAACAGTGAATGCAGTGAAGCTGTAATGAGCAGGTTCTAGCAGGTGTTTAGTAAAGTTTGTATAAGACCTTAAAAAATCATAAAGAATCATTGTGCCAGAGATGACTGAAGTTCATGTGAGCATGGCAGGATGTTATGGGGACGGCATCCCCCTTTTATAATCATAGGCAGACAGAAACATGGTCAATGAAGTCTTTAAAGTGGAGCTTGAAACAGCAGCACACTGTGGTACAAACAATGATGGGATAATGGTTCATGATCAAGCAGAATGTAACAGCTGCACAAGCAGAGAAAAGTCATCACATCAGTGAAATGACTCAACTGGTCAAAGCAGAGCAAGAGTGGAGATGTAAACCCCTGATTGTATTGAACTGAGTCAAGGGCTGAGTTTTTATTATTGAACTTTTCATGTTGAAGAGTGAACTTGTGTTTTTTCAAGTGTCATGGTGGAGCTTTAAAGTCTTTCCATAGATTGTGTTGAATGAGACAGAAAGTCCCAGGTGTTTTCTTCTTGTTGCTGTGGGGAAGTCGTATCAGGAAAATGTTCAGCTTCAGCCAAGAACACAGGTGTGAATCTATAGAGCAGAATGGGAGGTATTAGTCTTCTTCTACATCACACCACCCACATCACATGCTTCAGGTTGTAACTGCAGAGTCCACTAAGTGTTGATCTCTAGTGTTTTACTGAGGACAGTTTGTTCATGGATCAACGTGGGCGCTGCCACTGATTCACCACAATGAGACAGATGTGTTTTTGCAGTGGTGTGTGTTGACTTCTACAGAGAGGCAGCTGAGCCAAGCAATCTGGAGTCAGTTTAAAAACAGTGGAGAATAAAACGTTTTTTCTGAACAAGATTCTGACTCTGGATTAAATCATATGATGGAAGCAGAAATGTAACATCATTTTCCCTCTTTCATCTGCACAACAAAGATTTCCATGAAACTCTGCAGGTGCTGAGAGAGAGTGAGAGAATTATTGTTTCAATGTCAAAACAAATCAGATCAGATGAGCTGAGTCACAGATGTGAAGAGCAGATGTTCAAATCAATCATCCATCTTTTCTTCATCAGGATCATTTTAACTTCAGTGTCTTTTATTATAAACTGTCTGATTTTATTCTAACACACTTTATATTTTCTCTCATCACAGACTTGTTTTTTGTGGACTCTCAGAGACTCACTGTGAAGTCGTGTCCTCAGCTCTGAAGTCCAACCCCTCCCATCTGAGACTCCTGGACCTGAGTAGAAACCAGGACCTGCAGGATTCAGGAGTGAAGCAGTTGTGTGCTGGACTGGAGAGTCCAAACTGTAGACTGGAGACTCTGAGGTCAGTTCACTGACTGGAGCTGTTGTAGTTTTATATTCAGTTCAAATCTGTGAAGTTCCAGTTTTTCATTGGTTGGTTCATTTTCAGGATTTCTGTGTGAGGATTTAAAAATTGAAGGCCAATGAAAGAAAGAAGCGAAGATGAGACAGGAGCAGAGTGGTGATGGGGAGGGTCAGGAGAATCCCGGGGGCCGTTTGGGGACCGGGGCCGGACTGATTATTGTGTAGGCTAATAATATTGTGTTATAAAAGTGGTCTACCGCGCTGAACCATCCTGCAGCTGAACTGAGCCTTAAAAGCTCTTGTCTCTCCAGTACGTCAAGTACGCTAACAAGTATATATTTGCAGTAGGGGGTAAATGAGCGGCCCCTCCTCAGGTGGTACAACCCTGGTGTGCCTTGAAATGTGATTGGTCAGCTGCTGACCAATAAGAGCTGTGAAGTGGGGCTGGTACAGAGTCATCAGAGACGTGTTGGTGTTATCAGGGAACATGTGTGTTCACTGTTCACATTGGTTTGAAGCAGCAGCAGAAAGAGAAGGAGAAGGTGGAGCTAAGATGAAGAAATGAAGAAGACTAATACTGGAGAGGAAGCAGAGAAATGTTCCACAATCAGAGAGATTCAACATCCAGTAAAGAGCCGGCAGCTGAAATGCTAAGCAGGGGCGTTGTAGCTAGCTGCTAGCTAATCTTCATAGTAATGTGGCTAAGTATAGCTAGCTGCTGGTTGTTGGGTGAGCAGCCTGTGTTTGTTTGCTGCTGTTTGGTTTTTGTGTGTTATATGAACAGCTGGGACTGGTGATCTCCAGGTAAAATGAAGGGTCCCACTCGGGCCCTGGATGAGAGCAGTCACAGTGTTTTTGATTCAGAGCAGCAGAGAATTGACAGAGTTTGATCTTAAAATCAGAAGGTTGATGAGAATCAAACTGCAACAGTCTCACAGATCTTCTGCTGCTGCTGCTGATCTGAACACCAGCCCGCTTGCAGCTCTTGGCACCAACAAATATTGGCAGCTGTTGTTGTGTGTTGATGTCAGCACTGCAGAATCATGGGAAGCCACAGATCTTCAGACTGCAACACAAACCAGATCAAAGCAGGGCCAGTGGCTGAGGCGGGAAAGTGGAGAAGAGAGGAAACTCAGCTGGGACATGGAGGCAGGAAGGATTAGATTGATGCTGGGAGCATTTTATGAGCAGCTCCCACCTCCCCAACACCATAGTGAATAAACAGGTGAGGACCCAGCATGTCCTCTATGTTCAGGTAGAGCTTCATGTGGGCTCCTTCTATCAGGGGCTAAAACAAGCCTGTCTCCAGGCCCACACACCTGGAGACATCAGCAGGTGCTGAGGTGTCTCCCAGCAGCCACTGAGAGTCAGAGCTCAGAGGTGAACTCACTGGAGGCAGAAGGAGACAAGATGGAATTTGATTTGTTGGATGTATGGGTGAAGCGACTCAGGAAGCAGGTTTGAACAGGTGTGATGCAGCTGAAGGCAGGGAGGGACTGGCCAATAAGAGGAGATCCAGGAAAACGGCTCTCGTTCCTCGGAGACAGCTGCACTGATTTGAGAGCATGATGTTGTGTTGTTGGTCAGAAAACACAAGCAGCTTGTGGATGTTGTGGAAGCTGACAGTACATGGGAGGACGCAGGAGAAACGGCCTCTGAAGAGGGAACAGCTTCAGATACACAGAGCTGGCAGCAGAGGCAGAGGATCCTGCTCTGAAAGCTGAGCTCCAGGGGAGGTTAGCTGTAGGGGTTTTGTTGGCAGATCAGTCTGGTTCCTGTTACCTGAACTGAGCTGTTCTCACTTCTGTTCTCTTCAGGTCCACGTTGTGCTTCTCTGAACGCTGTGCATGTGAACTCAAGCGTCCAGGTGGTCTTCATGTTCATATCTAGTTAGATTGTGTTGTGACACACAAAAAAGCTCAGACTTGATTTGAAGATGGAGCTTCTTTTCTAATCACATGAATAAACAAGTGGTCATGTGACTGTGGTTCAGGAGCAGTTACCAGAGCAGACTGACACTGACACTCAGAGAAACTCTGTTCATCAACTATCAGACCTAAACCGTGGACGTTGTGCTGAGCTGAAGGGTTGTAGGACTGTGAGCACAGGTTTGATCTCTGCTCTGTGACCTTCATTAACCCCATCCTCACTCAGTCTGCTCATCACTGGGGGGTTGATGTGAGAATCAGATGAATTCTACTTCTTCATTCAGTGAAGATCAGCTGAATAAATCTGTGGTGTTTTCCAGCAGGAGGCTCTGAACGTTACCTGAAGGTGAACTGGTTGTTGCTGCAGGTGACAGAATCTGACGGCTCACAGAATGGGCTGTAACACCGGTGGTAGACTGAGGCCGAGCACTCGTCCTCATGTTATCAACAGTAACAAGTTCTTCTTTAAAGATGTGGACACAGAGAAATCTTTTCTCTCCTCCTGTAAATGTGACATTGTGCGGTTGTTTGGTGACTTTGGAACATTGAAGCTGCTCCAGGTTTGTTCTGACAGTGTGACTGAGTTCTCACTGTTTGTTCACGTCCTCAGTGTTTTGTTTCTGTGCTGATGTCTGTAGTGTCAGAGAGGGAACAGACTAAAGTGACGTGAATCCTCTGATTCTCCTCCGATCACAGACTGACTGAGGTCAGCAGCAGCTGATCGAACCTGTGTTACCTCAACAGCTGTATTGAATGTTGTGCTGACTGTTTGAGGATGTGTGTAGAAGTCTGACATGATGAGATCCACAATACAACAGAAGGACAAAGTCACTCTCTATGTTAAGAGAAAAGTCATTGATCAGGACAATCTGATTTGATTATTCATGATTATCTACATTGATTTATTACTTCTCAGATCTGAGGTCCTGCAGGCTTTGTCAGAGGAAGGTTGTTCTTCTCTGGCTCAGTCTGAAGTCCAACCCCTCCATCTGAGAGAACTGGACGTGAGTGAAACAGACCTGCAGGGATTCAGGAGTGAAGGACTTGTGTTGGTTTTCTGCAGAGTCAGACTGTCAAGATGAGAGACTCTGAGTCCAGTTCATGTTGTGTATCTTGTAGTTAGATCTTGAATCCACAGCTAATGAAGATTCACACACAAGTTGAATCCATTGACTGTGAATGAATGACATTGTAAATATTTGTTGTCTCATGTTTCCAGTTGTTCTTCTGTCAGACTGAGAATGATTCTTCAGTTTCAGCTCATTTCAATCACTTGTCATGAATAATGTCTGTTAACTTGTTCAACCTACGCTGCACACACGTATTTCTCATCAGTCAGAGGATCTATTTTTCTAAATCCATGGAAAATGTCAGTGGTTTGTTGTTCAAGTCAATTCATTTTTATCTCAACAACATACACAAGATCCTCACAACTAATCATGTTCGCAAAGAAGTGAAGAAACAATTTCTTGTTTCAGTACATTTCAGTGAAGTGTCAGGACTAATTTCTGTTTGATCAAACTGTTGTGTGTGTTTTCATCTGCAACACAACACAAAGTCACTGCTGTGTTTGAAATGTTGTGTTGTAGCTGACATGTGAAGATGCACAATAAAGAAGGACAATAGTCACTCTATTATTTTAGACATAAGATATTGATAGAAATCTGATTGATTAATCAATCATTTGATTCTCTTTGATTCTTTATTCATGACTGAGGGATCGGCAGGTTGTCAGAGATCAGCTGTTCTTCTCTGGCCTTAGCTCTGAAGTCCAACCCCTCCAATCTGAGAGAATTGGACCTGAGTAGAAACAATCTGCAGGATTCAGACCTGAAGGATCTCCGTGGTTCTGGAGAGTCCAGACTGTAGACTGGAGACTCTGAGGTCAGTAGAGGGGCGGAGTCAGTCCATGCTGCTCTCAGCAGTATTGTACTAAACACAGTTAGTATCAGAGCAAAGATCCAGTGTTTCCTGTGAACCTCCAACCTCCTCAGTGGCTGCTTTCCTCAGTGAAGCTGTGAGAGGAGAACGGGGACAGGCTTCAGGATTGGACAGAAAGACAGAGAGAGAGACAACAGTCAGCCAATCAGAGCAGCCAGAAGCTTGTTGTGATCATGTGTGTGAGTTGATGTGAAGACGACTGTTGTTGTTGTGTTTATGTGTACAGGAAATAAAGCTGATTCCAGCTGACAGCCTCACAGATGGACAGAGACAGTGTCCTCATTCATCAAACTGTCCAATCAGATCTGATCTGAACCTGTCAATCTGTCATTTGTTTCATGCAGATACTCAGTGACAACCCTTGTGTGTGTGTGTGTGTGTGTGTGTGTTCTTTTTTACACAGCTTCAGGTGATGATCTTTGCAGAGGTGAAGAGTACCGTATGTGTGTCTCCTGATGATCCACAGAGCTTGAAGCAGCAGCTTGTGTGTCCAGAGGCTCTGACTGGTCCATGTTACTGGGGGGTGAGAGTGGAGAGAAGAGCCTGATCCAGCAGTGACTGACAGGAATCAGAAGAAGTTGTAGTGAACATACCCGACCAAGAATCAGCCACCAGCCATGAAATGAAGTTCATTGTCAGGACATCAGAGTTATGGAAAATGACACTGTCTTACTCTCGTCACCATCAAACCTCCAGTTTATAACAATTAGGCTCTGAATTTGTCTTTCATTGTTACTAATGTAGAAAAAGTCACACAGAACAAAAGGACTGTGATTAACATTACGGTCTGTCTCTCTCTCTCTCTCTCACACACACACACACACACACACACACACACACACACACACACAGCACTTCACTCCTAAGATCAGCTAACTGTTCTGTGGCCTGTGTGATGTTGTGTGTAATAAGTCGATCCCAGCTCTTCTATCCTGTAGAACTGCTGAGATGTAACATATAGATTTAAAGACACTATCTTTCATATGATCATACGACCATCATCCTTCACACGAGGCAACAACCACTCCAGACATCCACATGTCTTTATTATTATAATATTATAATCAGAGGACTGCTGTGTCAACCACACTTATTCACTATTAGCTATAGGAGATATTGATTATGTTGTTTGATCAGTTAACCACTTGTATTATAATTACTTTCAGGTTTTGAAGAATTTGGCCTCACATGAAATCTCTCTTTGCATTGTGTCTTCCTGTCATTATTACTGCCATTAGGTGTATATGTTGTGTCCTTTATTATTTTGTGGTCATGGTGGTAGATGGATGTGTGAGTTTTATAGATAAACTCCAGATTAAACAATTCAGAAGTTCTATAGAAAGAAACAAAAGAAGAAGATGTAAACACCCCTGAAACATGCGCCAGCCTCCAGAGGATAAAACTGTTATGATCGTATCACACATTGCTTTTTGGCTCCGCACCATCTTTGCAGCTGAATTTTAAAATCCATGAACGTTTGCTTCTGCCTCTTTGCACTTTATCGTTTTGACTGTGTGTTCTTTCTTCTGCCACGTGCTCCAAGTATCTGATCTGAGTCTACATGTTTGATCTTTTATTTTTATAAGCCGAGTCAAAACCATCTGAATCAAGCAGCAGAAGTGCCTCAGACTATTTTTGTAACCTTTTAATTATCATCATGATTTTCATTTTGGAGATTTTTGATAGTTTTAGAGATTTAGAGTCCAACACCAGTCTCCTGTAAAGTTAGGCCTAAAGTTAATTAGAGCATTATCTAACATCAAACTACAAGAGACGCAGGCAGATAACGACCTTCTGCCCACGACCGCCTGCAGAGAAGCCTACAGAGAAATCATGAGTGCCCCAGAAAGTCAGTCTGCAGGCAGACTTCACCTGTAGCTGAGACCACGGAGAGACACCAGCAGAAATGTCACCTTGGTAACAGACGACGTCTTTGAGAACATCCACCGAGAGAGTCCAGCTCCAGCACAGCTCACAGATCTGAACATTCTGCTCCTTTATGGGTTGATGTCCAGTTAAATTAATATTCAGTCATCAGGTTATATACGTCGACAGTAGCTGATCATTTAGTTGTAAATAGCCACCACACATTCTCTCTCACCTTTGCTTAAACCTGTTCTTCTGCTCCATTTTCATCCTGATAATTATGAGACTCTGCATTTCCTCTGTAAATCATAGTGTAGATAATAAATCTATTAAACTCAGTCGTTGTTATATTGTGTTTCTTTGATGTAGAGACTGAAAATCCACAGAGTCGAGAAGTCACAGCTTCTGATATTAGACTGATCAACTTAATAAACTTTTGTCTCTTCAGAGGCTGGTGCCCCATTCAACAAGGATTCTAAATTATAATATTGTGGCTTTGGGACACTACAAAGTGGAGATGACTCTCAGTGCTGCAGTCTGAACTGATCTGAGAACAGCTCCACTGTCACACACAGAGTCCAGTCCACCATCATCCCTGTGTGTTCCTCTGGATCTGACAGAGCATCATCAGTGTCTCTGGACTTAAAGCTCATCAAGTTCAGCTCTGAACAGTTTCCTTGTTGAGCTTCACAAAGAGGGAATTTCACAGTGAAATGACTCAGACGTTGACGCCTCATGTTCTTCAGCTGAACTTTACAAGATATTATTGTACAGGAGAAACATATAATATAATAATGTTTTTATCCTGACTTCCTGTTTGATTCCTGGTTTTTAATCTGTCATTGTTTTGACATTTTACTCCTCTTTTATTCCATAAAGCTGCCAGTTTATTCCTAAATGACTGTGTGTGTTATTGTTGTGTTGTGTGTTTGTTGTGAAGCTCTTTGTAACACTGTTCACCACTGCGTCATTTTACAATTCATTTTTTTCCCTCATTCAATCTAAATATTCAATCATGCAAAGTGAAAAAATCTGATTTTTTTTAAAAAAAGAAGTATTAAAAAGGAAAAACTAGAAATATCACATTCCACAAGTATTCAGACACTTTGCTGTGACAGTTGAACTTTCAGCTCAGTTCCATTTCTCCTCGTCATCATCTTCTGGAATTTTCTCCACCTTGACTGGAGTCAGTCTTGGTAAATTCAGCTGGTTGGACTTATTGTGGAAAGGAGCACAGCTGTATAAATTAACACAATGTGGAAAAGTGGAAGGGTCTTGAATGCACTGTAACTCTGTGATCAACAGGTCTGTCTCGCCCACGGATAATGGAGTCTGTTGTTTCATTGAATGATGAATCTACATAGTCGTTTTGATAGTGATGTTTTGTGTGTCTTTTTTATGTGTTAATGTGTTTGGTTGTTTATTTTAAAAAAACATAATAAAAATAAATGTACTTTTAAAATCCATGTGAACAATTTAGTAAAAAGTTGTGGATGAAACTTGGTTTCTTGTATAGAAACACAACCTACTTTCGCATACGCAGTAGAATAAGAATTACTGAAGCTCTCTTATCTTTCTGCCACTGGACTGTGGTGGAGCTGTAAATAATGTATAGACATGCTGCTGTCACCACTCTTAAGCCCTTACATGATGTATATCACTCTGCTATTACATTTTTATGGGGATACCTACAATAGCCAGTCATTGCACTCTGATGAAAAGGTCGGCTGGTCCTCTTTCACCATGAGATGAGATCAACACTGGTATATATTCTCATCTTATAAAGCACTTTTTAAAAAGATGACCGACATATTAATGTAGATTCAGCAAACCTGCTCTCAGGACTGGATCATGCTGCCTGTTCCTCAGGTCAGTTCTGACCTTGGAAAGACAGCTTTTAGATTTTGTGCTCCAGATTCAAGGAAGAATCTTCAACACCTTTAAAAATTGATAAATACAATTATCATGACATCTTCATAATTACGTGTCAGACATGCTAACTTAGCTTCAAGTTCAGACAGATTGACAGTTATGTGTTGTCAAGCAAGGGAAATCAGTTCTGAAATGCAAATTAAAAGACATGCCAATTAATTGCAATTCAAATTCTTAATCATGACTTAAGGAAACATGAATGGTTTGACAGTCTACTTACTATAACTATGATGTTTTTAATGACATACTACATTATGACGTTTTTATTGCCTTTTATACTATGACATTTTTTTATCACATATTGTACTAACATTTTTTTAATATTTTCATTGGCTTACTAAACGATGATGTTTTTATGACACTTTATGCCTTACTGTACTATGAGATTTTATGCTTTACTATCCTGTCATTTTTTTTTGTCATTCTTACTACACTATGACATTTTTATAACTTACTAAATATGGTGTTTTTAGTGCACAACTTACTATACCTTGTGACATTTTAATGCCTTCTATACCATCGACATTTTTTATGACATCTATTCTATTACATTGAATTAGTCTTACTAGACTTTTTACATTTTTAAGTCTACTATCCCCCCTATGATTTTTTTTATGACATACTATACTAATCAATTTTTATGACTTATTTTCTATACTTTTTTTTTTAATTTCTTTTTCCCTTACTATTCCATGACATTTTCTATAGATATTTACTACCTCACTATACTATGACATTTTCATGACAAACTAAAATATAATGTTTTTACGGTATATCATCCTAAGTTTTTTTTATGACATACTATGCTATGACTTTTTTATGCCTTACTAATCCTGTGACATTTTATGACATACTATCCCATGGCCTTCTCTATGACATTTACTGTCTTACTATATTATGATATTTTTATACCTTATTATGCGATGAAATTTTTATGACATAGTATCCTTTCGATTTTCTCATGAAAAGAACATAAAGACTGAAAAATGTCATAGTAAGCCATAAAAATATCATGGTATAGTAGGTCATAAAAAATCGTCTTATGACATTTCTTGCCTTAATATACTATGACATTTTACTAAATTCATAGAATGAATTTAATAAAAAAAGAAAAATGCATTTTTCATTTTTCATAGCCAATATTTTATGTATTCAGAATTCTTTATCCCTCAATTTACCATCCTCCTCCTCACTATCTTTTTGTTCAGTGGAGGAAAAGTTCAGTAATACTATAAATATTATAACATACACAATATTTCCACAAGGACAGATAATAATAATAATATATAATAATACAATACATAATACTAAGAAGAATAATATAACATCAATCTTTATACAGTAACAGTGTTCAGTCCGTGTTCCTCAGTGACCACAGGTCTGACTTCACAATCAGTTAAAAACCAAACAAAAACTCTCCTCTGGTTTGGGTTGAGAAACATCAGTAGAGTGTGATCATTTTCTCCTTTACACACAGTCTCATTCAGTCTGGCTGTATCGTTTAACGAGGGTGAACAGTCCATAGCTGATCATCAGACTGTCATTATGTTTTATAGATCTGGAGTTTCCTCCTGCAGCACTTGGCTCCCTCCTGGAATGTCCAAGAACCTCATCCTCTGCCTCCTGTTGCTGCGGCTTCCGTCATCTACAGCAGCATTACAGTACATTCAGTTCACTCTTGGAATCACAGCCACGTGTCAAAGGTCACAGTGAGGAAAAACTCTGCAGGTGAGTTTGCTTTTATCGGTCTGTCAGGAAAACTACTTCAAACAGCAGAACCAGAAGAGCTTCCAAGAACTAGGGCTGGTTCTCATAGTTGACTGTGGGTTTCCACTGAGGTCAGACTTTAACCTGTCTACTGAACCTTTTCTTCTCTCCTTCACTCTCTCTTTATTCTTTATTGTAGACATAAGTTTTTTTCACATTCTAGTTGATGCTTTCACTAATAGAAATGACAAACATCACTAACAGCAGACTGCGTATTCATTTCATGCAGGGATGGGGTCTGACAGCTGTTTCATTTCATGCAGACATTTACCTGATATCTGCCCCCCACAGGTGAAACACCTGGTCTCCTAGTGTCTCCTCCTCCTCCTGTTCTTTCTCCTCAGGTTGTAATTATTTGTGTCAACGACGATTGAGATTTGGATGACATGATGTATTGATGATGAGAAGTAAAAAACAGATGGTACACCACCTGTGCTGGAGCAACACACACACACACACAACACACACACACACACTATCCGTAAAGCATTAACATCGGTTTACAGCTCAGTTATAAAACATTAATAAGAAAAACATTTGGGTTGCAGGTTGTGCTGGTGATTATCCTCCTCCTCCTGTAACACCTTGATCATGCAGACTCCATTATTAGACAGTTTGACCTCTGACATTCAGGAACAAGTTACAGAGCATCTGGACCAAATATCTCATAAACATTTAAATTAAAGTCTCAAACTTTTATCATCAGTTTATTAAAATGTATAACTGCAGATGACTCACTGACTTTTGCTGCCATGACTCATTAGGAAAGTGAGAGAGTGTGTTTCATGATTACGAGCTGAACAATGAAACACAGTCACTGACAGAGTGGGAGCTGACCAGTAAAAACAGCAGGGTCAGTGTCTCGGTGCAGCCGGTCTGTTTTGGTTCCCATCATTCCGTTAACACCTGATATTTCAGATTTGTGCTGTGAAGCTCCACATTGTGTTGACTGACAGAACTTGGTGTTATGGTTCCACTGATCTGTCACTGTCTGTTTAAATCTCTATGGACCGAGTCCCCGACAAAAACCAAGTCACTAAACCGTCCCACTGCAGGGTCCATCCAGCGTTCACACTCCACCTGTTTGGTTATGGACTCTGGTGTGTTTGTGTGTGTGTGCTCTCAGCTGACACGCCACCTGAAAACGATGACTGACCTCAGGACTGTGATTAAACAGCTCTGAAATCCATCTGGTAACGTAAACCGTCAGGGAATAACGTGTGAGATCCCGCCCCGCCCCCCTCTCGCTCCCCCCCACCTCCCTCCTTCAAGGATGAATCCCTATGACTGATCTGGAAGCCTCGCAGTTCTGAAGTTAAACAGACACAGTAACTGTCCTGCTGGAGCCTGTTTCTTCTGTCTCCCTGTGGTGCCTCACTTTCCTGTTCCAGTCCTTTCATATGACACTGATAAGAACTTTGAGCTCTTTGTGACCTGCTGAGTCTTCTGCCACTGGAGTCCGTCCACTTCAAGCTTCATCATTGGCTTGTTCAGAAGTGCTCCTCTTGTAGCTGGCTTCTGAACCTCTGTCATCCTGAGCTGGCTTCACCACGAGCTGCTGCTTCACTGATGGTTTCTGTTCCTGGCAGGAGATCAGCAGCTGCTCGCTCTTCAACCCAACAACAGTCGAGTTCACTGAGCTCTGTTTGTCAGGAAGGCAGGAGAGAAGTGATTGGCTCTAAGGGAACACGCAACTCAGCCAATCAGCAACTAAGTTGTCAGTGCGCTGGTGCAGACCTGAAGTTTTTCAGAAGCATGTTTCATGATTAAAGCAGATAATCACTCAGGTGAGCAGGTGAGTGTGAGTGAAGGCCGGTGCAGAAACCGTGGAGCTGCTTCACTCTGTGCTGACACATGAAGACTGACAGACTCTGCAGGACAGGTGGTCCCTCTGGGCAGCAACAGGTTAAACTTGGCTCTAAATTTTTTCAATTCATAATTTATTGATATAACAATATAGATAAATCCATAAAATACTGTCCTACAAACACTGTTGGCCAAAGTGATTCACACAGGATTAAAACAAACAACACAAAAAACCGAAAAGACCATCTAAAGAAAGGAGTGGAAGAGCTTAGTGATCTGCATGGAACATAAAACCAAAGAAAATCTCATGTCACAACTTTACAGTGGTTTCTGAAAGGTACAGAGAATCACAACAGTCTAAACAGGTAGTGATAAAAGTGTGAGTGAGGATTCTGAGTGACTCTGGAAATATTTCTTATTTCTTCCTCTAAAGATCTGAGGCTAAAGTGATCCCAAATATGTGATTAGTGTTTTCATTTGTTTGCTGAGACCAAACACAAAGTGTAGATTTTCTCTTGCTGCTTTTAAAATGTTTTTACACATCCATGTGTTAATGTTAGTGAGACAGGTGATGAGAGAGAGCAGAGCAATGGAGTCATTTGGGGAAACAGAGATGTACAGTTGTGTATCATCAGCGTACAGATGGCAGCCAATATGGTGATGGTTGATACTGTTTCCCAATGGGAGCAAATATAGTGATAACAGGATTGGGCTGTGAATGGTTCCTTGAGGAACACCATATTCAGTACTGTGGGTTCCCTGAGGATAATTCACATTCCATGGCTGTTTCATTAATAAGAAATAAATCCAGACTAAACACGGTCAGAAGCCCGCTCATTTCTCATTTACCCGCTTTTTGATTACAGAGTCTCGTGCTGTGGGTTGCTGAATAACCAAATTGGAACTTTTCTAAAATGTTACTCTACTGGCAAATTGAGTGGTTGATTAAAAACAATTTTCTCTCAAAGAAATATGTCTGGAAGTATTTAACTGGCAGTACCACGATTGACCATTGAACATTTTTAAAGCAGTAGGTTTCCTGAGTTCAGAGGACTTTATTAGTCTTGTTGTTCCTTAGGAGAGAGTAAGGTAGCAGATTGGTTGACATCATAGCTGGGAGCCCATGACAGTTTGGGTGTTAATATTTGCTATGCTGGCTCTAACAGAAATGTTTTCTTTTAAAACTGTGCTGAGATTTTCTCAGTTGAAAGTTGAGTTAGACTGAGAGCAGGTGGTGGATTTAAAAGATTATCAACTGTAGAAAAGAAAACTGTGGTTATTTATTGGTTTTCTGAATTAATTGTTAATTAAAACCCTATGTTTAAAAATATACAAGTGAACATGTGATTTGCTTTTCCCTCTGTCGCTCTCTCAGCTTTTTCAACGCTCTTTTTTCCATGGTTGCTTTGATTGTGGTGTTTTTTTGATCAGGGAGAAACTGAATCTAAAGAGAATCTTAAATTATCATTGGAAGCAACAAGGTCATTGAATAAGTCGGTAGTGGATGGAGGAAATGTGTTCAAATGATTTGCTAATTATGGTCATTGATAATGCTGCACTTCACATCAACAGTCTCTGGATGTAAAAACAGTCGTGTTAAACAAAGACGAGAAACAAGTGAAATGCCAACACTGAAACTCTACTGCCCCCCTCACTGTGTCGGTGAAAATTTTAAACTACCTTTTTAATTTACACTGAATTATTATCCTGCTACAAACAGCAGAACTAAACACACACTGACTGTCAATATAAGGCTAATAAAGAACTGAAGTAAATATAAAAACATTATTTACCGCACAGAAGGATTTAAAGTACTGTTAATTAATGATGAATTAAACCATTGATACTTGTTGACTTATCATAAAGATATATAGAATGCTCATTTAAAAAGCTGGAGATATGGTAAGAAACCTCATATATCAACAGGCTTAAGAGAAGCAGTAAATGTGCAGTAAAATTAAACTATGAAAAATGTATCAGTAACTAATCAGTAGATTATTACAACTTCAACCTTATTTTAATATTTTCTAAGATTATAACTTCTACTGGAGTAAAAAAACTTTTTTGGTTTCTATTCACTGCAGGAGCTGGTTACAAATATTTAGCATATTCAACATTATGAATATGATCACTTAATATATCTTCTACAAAGTATTACTGAATACATCAATAGGATGGAGGATAAAAACAACATGTTCCTCCTGTACAATAGATGATCTGTAAAGTTCAGCTTGAAGAACATGAGGCTTCAACGATCAGCAATATCTAGAGTCAAATCTTCTACTGTGAAATTCCCGGTCTTTGTGAAGCTCAAACAAGGAACATGTTCAGAGCATGAACTTGCACTGGCTTATAAGTCCAGAAGACACTGATGAGCTCTGTCAGATCCAGAGGAAAACACACCAGGGATGATGGTGGACTCGAAACTGCTGTGTGTGACAGTGAGACTGATCTCTCAGAATCAGTTCAGACTGCAGCACTGAGAGTCATCTCCACTTCTTCGATTCTCTGTCAGTCACTGCTAGGGATCAAGCTCTCCTCTCCACTCCACCTCGCATCTTGTGAGAGGAAAAGAAAGCAGAGGAGATGAATCAGTGTTACAGAGACTCACTTCATCAGTCAGTGATGCAGCAGGGACTTCAGTCCTGTTCAGACCAGATGTGCAGCAGCTGCTTCCTCTCAGCTCTCATGTTAACGTGTTGGAGTGAACACACTGAGCTGGAAGCTCACAGACCTGCAGAGACGTTCAGCATCAAGTCTGTTCACTCTGCACATTTCACTCAGTCCACAGTGGAAACAAAGTGCTGAGTCAGCAACAGTCAGTGATGGATATCATCATGTTACCTGTCAGCTGATGTCACTTTAAACACAGAGTCTCTGTGTGTTGATCAACATGTGACCTGCTTCTGAAACATCACCTGACTGACATGGAGGCTGTCACTAAGAGCCAGGGACTGTCAGGCTCCATCACACTGATCTCAGAGCTGTGACACAGATGAAGCTGATCAGCTGTTTAGTGTTGAAACCAGAGAACAGTCTCAGATCAGATTGGACAGTTTGATGAATGAGGACACTGTCTCTGTCCATCTGTGAGGCTGTCAGCTGGAATCAGCTTTATTTCCTGTTCACATCAACACAACAACAAACTCGTCTTCACATCAACCACACCCATGATCACAACAAGCTTCTGACTGCTCTGATTGGCTGACTGTTGTCTCTCTCCTTTCTGTCCAATCTGAAGCCTGTCCCCGTTCTCCTCTCACAGCTTCACTGAGTAAAGCAGCCACTGAGGAGGTTGGAGGTTCACAGGAAACACTGGATCTTTGCTCTGATAGTAACTGTGTTTAGTACAATACTGCTGAGAGCAGCATGGACTGACTCCGCCCCTCTACTGACCTCAGAGTTTCCAGTCTACAGTCTGGACTCTCCACGAGACCACGGAGATCCTTCAGGTCTGAATCCTTCAGGTCGTTGTAGCTCAGGTCCAGTTCTCTGAGATGGGAGGGGTTGGACTTTAGAGCTGAGGACCAAAGAAGAAACATGCTGATCTCTGACAAACTGCAGTCTATCAATCTGAATAAAGAATCAAAGATGTAGATCAATGATTGATAATCAATCAGATTCGTCCTGATCAATGATCTTTGACTAAAATGAGTAGAATGACTTTGTCCTTCTGTTATTTTGGATCATCATCATGTCAGTACAAACAAACATTGTCACACAAGCAGTTGTGTGTGTTTGTTACAGATGAAAAACACACGCACAGTTTGATCAAACAGACATTAGTCCTGACACTTAACTGAAATCTACTGAAAAAAAGAAGATTGTTTCTTCACTTTCTTTGGACAAATATTAGTTGTGAGTATCTTGTGTATGTTGTTGTGATAAAATGAATTGACTTGAACAAATAACACTGGACATTTTCTCCAGTGGGTTTAGAAAACATGAGTCCTCTGACTGAGAGAAATACGAGTTTGTGAGCTGTGAAGGTTGAACTGAAGTGAACAGACATTATTCATGACAAGTGAAGTGAATGAGGTACACGTGAAGATCATTTCCAGTCTGAGAGAAGAACAACTGGAAACATGAGGCAACAACTATTTACAATGTCATTCATTCATTCGCAGTCAATGGATTCAACTTGTGTGTGAAGCTTCATTAGCTGTGGATTCAAGATATAAGATCTACAACAGTGAACTGACCTCAGAGTCTCCAGTCTACAGTCTGGACTCTGCAGAAAACCACACAGACCCTTCACTCCTGGATCCTGCAGGTCCTGGTTTGTGGCTCAGGTCCAGGTCTCTCAGATGGGAGGGGTTGGACTTCAGGGCTGAGCCCAGAGAAGAACAGCTGATCTTTGACAACCTGCAGTCCATCAATCTGAATAAAGAATCAAAGATGTGAGTTTAGGAGACAAAGTTCCTGCTTGAAACCACAAAGAGTCAAACAGACCAAGCAAAAACAGCTCTCATTAATATTAACGACAACATGCTGCTGCTTCAATAAAGACGTAGTGACTCCACCTCTTCAACTCTGCCAGTTCCACCTGTGGCTCCATCTTTACAAACTCATGTTGTGCAGATTCTACTAAAGATCCTCAAGTTTTCAAAGACAACAAACATGTCAGGCTGAAGTTTGGAGACATGAGAACAATGTATAGAAATATATTTTAAATTCACTAGTTGATGGAACGGCAGAGACACAGACACCTGGTGACTGAGCTCAAATATTTAACACAGTCGAACCTACAGGATTTAAAGTGATGAGACAACCGGTTGCTATGACAACTTGGCTTTGAATATTGGAGTCAGTACAAACATCACAGAGCCTTATAAAAGTGTTTGGACAATCAGCTATTGATTATAGATCAGTTATTGTCTGACAGATCAAGAATGTGTTTCTGTTGGTGTTTTAAACAGTCATGAGGTGAAAGTTTAAGAGAAACAGTCACTGGACTAAAAGCAGAGAAGAAAACAGACTTTACCATGAAGATCCTCAGTGTGGATCAGTATAATATCAGCCTCATGTCTGCAGCTCAGTGTCAACACAACTTTCACATCACATTCATTCTAAACACAGAAATAAAACATGGAGTCTGACCTCAGAGTCTCCAGTCTACCGTCTGGACTCTGCAGAAAAACCACCAGATCCTTCACTCTGGCTCTGCAGGTCTGGTTCTAGTCAGGTCCAGTTCTCTCAGATTGGAGGGGTTGGACTTCAGAGCTGAGCCCCAGAAGAAGAACGCTGATTTCTGCAACCTGGCAGCCGCTTCAACTCTGAATAACGATCAAAGATGTAGTCAATGACTGATAATTTGATGATGATCATCATGATTCATCATGTCAGCCTTCTACACACATTATCCAAATGTCAGCACAACATTCATACAGCTGTTGATGTGAACACATGTTGATCAGCTGCTGCTGACCTCAGTTCAGTCTGTAATCAGAGGAGAATCAGAGGATTCACGTCTGTTTTATGCTCTGTTCCCTATCTGACACTACAGACATCAGCACAGAAACAAAACACTGAGGACGTGAACAAACAGTGAGAACTCAGTCACACTTTTCAGAACAAACATGGTGTAGCAGCTTCAATGTTCCAAAGTCAATCCAAACATGCACATGTCACATTTAGCAGGAAGGAGGGAATTTTCTCTGTGTCCCCATCTTTAAAAGAAGAATTGGTGTCCTGTTGAGAACTTGAGGAGGACGAGTGCTAGGCCTCAGTCTACCACCGGTGTTAGAGCCCATTCTGTGAGCCGTCAGATTCTGTGACCTGCAGCAACAACCAGTTCACCTTCAGGTAACGTTCAGGCTCCTGCTGGCAAACACCACAGATTTTTTATTCACTGATCTTCACTGATGAGGAATCGAATTGATCTGATTTCAATCAACCCCAGTGAAGGAGGCAGACTGAGTGAGGACGGGGTTAATAAAGGTCACAAAGCAGAGAAGAACAAATCAAACCTGTGCTCACAGTCCTACAACCCTTCAGCTCAGCACAACGTCCACGGTTTAGGTCTGATAGTTGATGAACAGAGTTTTTCTNGGGCAGTTGGAACGAGCCTTTTCTCCCGCTGCTGCCTCCACAGTCTGTCTGTTTTGTATCACAGTGTTGACTGCATGGAGGAGGAATACAGTTCAGTTTAATATCTGGAGTTGCCAGCTGTGTGTGGAGCAAAGAGCATCACTTGCACACAGTGATTTGAAACTAAACTTTGATGAATCTGTATATCACATGCATTCCAGGTCACGTTTTTCTCACACTGAGCGCTCAAAATGCTATTAAACTCTATGAAATCTGGAGGGGACTTGTATTCTGACCTTGATGGTGACTGCATTAAAAACACATGCAGCATTAACTATTTCATTCTGTTAGTTTTTTCTCACTGTCCAAAGACAAGCGTTGCAGTATTCAAGTCTTGAACTGTCATACAGGAAGTATAAAAGATTATATAATATGAAAGCTCACCCTGGGCCGTTTCCGTGCATTTCCCCTCAAGCTCTGATGACAAGTGCACTTTAACTTTGGGGGCTCGGTGCCTCCTGGGGAAAAGTCCTTCTGATGTGCTGCTTCTCTGTATAAACACTGATCTCGTGCTCATAAACTGATCAAAACGTGGGGACGACTTGTATCTGCAGCAGTGTAGTGCAACAGCACTTTGATTATTCAGTGTAATAGTACACCGTGTCCTCCATATTAAGTGTGGCCCCAAACTCTGATGCGGCTGATGGGGACGCGTGGCGGCTGCACAACATCTTTAGAGAGACCAGTTAGAGATGTCAGACTTTTTGTTTTCTCAGACACAACAAGCAGAAGCACCACTTTGACCGTGGGACAAGGAAACGACCTGAGGTGTGGGAAGGTGAAAGAGGAAGAATTAGACAGCAGAACCACTGGCAACCGGCTGTCACTCTGAAGAAACATGAACAGCCAAGGTCCTACACTGTACAGACTGAACATGAGCCGATCTACAGGAGAACCAGGAGACACACACTGAAAACACCCCCTAGGAGACCTTGATTCCTTACAACAACTGAGGCTGTTGGAAATATGTGCATGACTCACCACAGCGTGATGAGACAACGACAGCAGCCTGCAGAGAAGGACCAGACAAAGACGACGACACAAAAGACTCTGACCTGAGGGCCCCACTAACCTGCTGTCACACCTGAGTCCTCAGTGAGAAATGAGACTGAGCACTGAGAACTGTGGAAACACTTCAAAGTGGGAGGCCTGGTAGAGGTCCATAGACACCAATTGCTCTTCGAGGCAGAGGCTGTTAAAGAAAGTGAAGCCACTAAGTTGTTGAGTGGTTAAGTTTATATAATGTAGAGCAGAAATACTGAGTTGTGTGAATACTTTCTATTAGTTAATAGAAACAGGAGCTGTCAGTGTTTGTGTTGTAGTGAGAGAGCTGCAATTAGGAGGAGCTGTAACATTACAGACGTTGTTCTGGTTCTACTGCAGACGCACCAGTAAAACCAGGTTCTGTCCAAGCTTCAGGCGTACTCCTCTTTGTGGTCCTGATAGACATCAACGGATATATATTACAAAAACCACGAACACAAAAGTGTAATTCATTCAGACCTCAGCAGCATTCATAACACAGCAAAGAGCATAACGGTGGTGACGGGGATGTCTGGTCCCTGTCGTCTTCACTCAGACAAAAGTTCGACTCCACAGAAATCAGTCCAACAGAACGACAGCACATGATCGAACAGGCTAACAGAGTTCAGACAGAAAGATAGTCGCACACTGGCTCACTGAGAAATATACACAAAGGAACAAAAGGCTGGACCACTGTCACACAGGGGACAAGAGGAACTGGATCAGAGGGTAGGGAACACTGAGACTAAGGCCACGTTCAGACTGCAGGCGAATCTGATTCAAATCAGGATTCTACTCAATCCGAAGGGGAGGGGGGGGGGAGGGGGGGTGTGGGGTGGGGGGCGGGGAGGGGGGGTTTATTTCCAGAACAGTGAGCGCTGACTGTCCACACTGTTTTTGGCAAGTGTCCAAATCGGATATAGCTCTGTTCAGACTGTGCCACATTGACTGATCTGACAGGTTGCTGTAGTAACAAAGCGTCTGACGTCATATAATTGCGACAGTGACAACAACACAACAAACATGATGAGAGCAAGCATCAACCTCACAGTATATTGGCTTATCACGTGCCAGTAGCAGGTGAGAAGATTTCAGAGCACGTAGACATTAATAGCAACGCCGGCAGGAGGCTGGTAGGTTATGACACAACGAATGCTTCGTGCATGCACTCACTGCGCGGGTTTCTGATGCAGCGACGAGGTGGTCCACCCGAAGAGCTATACTGTGAAGGAAAATGTAGTCCTCGGCAGTTTTGACGATGACCAATGGCATGCGAATTTCAGAATGTGCCAAGCAACGTTTAATATGCTCACTGATCACCTACGACCAAGGCTCACACACCTGGACACGCACATACTCAGCCGGCAAAAGCGGGGGAGAAGGGACGTGTCACAGTTGCCTGTATGGTTGACGGACAGGGGTCAGAGGTACCGGGCAGCCTCGTTGCTGCGAACATCAACTTTTTGGTAAAAAAGCTTACGTGTCTCGCGAGTGAGCGTGGTCGTACACTGTGGCAGTAGTACGTCGCCTGATGCTCTCACACAAAAAGAGTTACAATCAAGATACTCTGTGAGGATGTGATTGGGGGGGGTGGGGGTCGTGGGGGGGGGGGGGGGGGGGGGTGAACTCACCACTGCATTCTCAATTCGTCTCGTGGCATAGCTTTACCTAAACAACACTGGGTCTGCAAATCTAGATAGAGGAGTGCATGGCCCAGACAGAGTCAAAACCTCGAATCCTGAGGTGTAATTGAGTCTGTCAGACTGAGACTACAATCTGTTAAACAAAAGCAATCTGAATAACAAACTCCCACATTATGGTGGTCTTTCGACTTCTGATATTACCACGAAACAACGCGGGATTCATAGTGAATTTGCTCGACTTGTTACAGATCTTCAAAAGTAGCTACAATTCCAATGCTGAATAGGGATATGAAATCGGATTGCTGGCAACTCCTGGAACAAGCCTAAATTAAACTCTGGGGGAGGGGGGGCAATAGAGACGTCCATAGATGGCTGAAAGGCTTACGGGCGTCGGCAGCTAATCAACGAGCAGATGAGGCAGGGAAAGTAGAAAGGGAATTGATATCGAAGGACACTCGGGTGTGAGATTAGCTCAAAGCTAATAAACAGGAAACACAAATCATGGAGACATTAGGGGAGAAGACAAAAGACTTAAAGTTGGAACTTGACAGGCGAGCGCAGAGCTTCTACAGTGTGGTGGGGCCCTTCACAAAAAAATACCAGGTGGCTCCTCCAATCAGCAGTCATCATTTATCACCATTATGTAATGAATACATAATCAATAATCAATACATAAAGCCCCTTTAAGGAGGTTTCCTACCTAGTGATGTTGGCAATTTAGCAATTTCTCACTAGATTTGGCAACTTTTAAATGAATAGCAAATGAATTCCAGTGCTCTGTTCATAATACTAATACTTCAGTAACACAGTCTGTTCAACAGTCTGCGTAAAACAGTGTTTTTAATATTAGTGTTAGATTCAGATGCACATTGAGGGGCTGCTTGAAAAAAATAGCTAATCATAGAGGTAATTACAGTCAGTACACTGTAAAAGATTGTCATGTAAATTAACAGTAAACTACTGGCAGCAGGGTTGCCAGTAGTTTACTGTTAATTTTACAGTTCTCCTACTGTAATCAACTCAACAGTATGTTACTGTAATACGACCATGTACTGAATTACAGTGCATTGCTGTGTTTCCTTGAGTTTACAGTAGACTACTGGCAGCAGGGTTGCCAGTTTTGTCTATAGTTTTTTCTCTAGCTTGCTTACTGTAAACTTATTTTACAGTTTATTACTGTTACACCAGTAAGTACTAAAAACACAGTATAGGGTTGTATGTTATTACAATTTACAGTAGCTGCAGTGATCATGACAGTATTGATGACGGCCAGCCATTTTAATAAACTTAGGGGAATTATGCATACTACATTTTCAATACAAAATGCATAGTTTGGCACTGGGACTGAAAAAGAACATTGATCCCACAAACATAATAATCTATAAGGAGAGAAGCTTCCATTTTCACACTAACTGAAAGATATGAAAAAAAGCAGTGTTTTTGAATCCAAATGGTGGGAAATGTAGCCAGGCAGACTTGAGTGGTACTGTAGGCAAATATTAAGCGCCTCCATCAGACAGACTGGAATAATACAATACATTTCACAACATAAAGGGACATCATCCTTTCAAACACTGTCAAAACCAGCTAAAATTTCTGAAAGAGAGTACACTGTACAAAATGTGACTCAAAGGTTTTAGCTTAACTCAGAGCGCCACAGGCTTTGTGTTTCAAATCAGGCTGTTTTAAATGAACTTTAACAGGTCTCTTACAACATAAAGAGGAGGCTCTGAGAGCTCTCAAAATAGAACTGATCGCAGGTCTGCCCAGATTTTACTGACAGTTTTCATACAGTGTTACGTCTGGCTCAGAGACCGCAACAAAAATAGGGAGATTAACACTGGAGTGCGGCAATCATAAACTCATATTTATTAAAATAAAGAACAAATAGTCAACGGAATAACAAGAATCAATGAGGTGTGGAAATCAGAATCAGTGGTGTGTGATGGTGTATATGAAAGATGAGGATGAGAGGGAGCAATGTTGTAGTATAAAAGCAAAATTAACCCAACGAAACATGAAAGGAGAGCGATGTTCGAGCTCGGTGGTGGTGAGAGAACCACACCGTGGCATCTAAACTGGTAGGGCTTAAGTAACATTCCAAACAACTGGGCCGCAGGTGTGGGAAAGTTATGTGATGTGACCTCAGCCCCGCCCAGCCAAGGACCTGCAAGACAAAACACACATTACACTGGGCAAAGGCACTAGGGCCGTCACACCCCCCCCCATAAAGTCAGGGTCCCAAAAGGGAACCGAACTGGCAAAAACAAACCAGATCTAAAGTCCTCCACCATCTATAACTGCATATACATATACGCGTACCCAGATACCCACATCTCTATTATTTTCTATAAAAAAATACACATGAAAGCAATGAAGATTCAAATTATAATACAAAAAAAAAAAAACCACAACACCTCACTGTTTAAGTTTCCCAGCTTACTAACAAGGAGCCCAGGACAACGCATCCGCCACAACATTGTCCCGCCCCTTGATGTGTTGGATGTCCAGACTGTAAGACTGGAGGAACAGAGCCCAACGAACCAGCCTCTGATTAGGACACTGCAAAGAACTGAGAAAAGTTAAAGGATTGTGATCTGTAAAGACCACCACAGGCGCAGAGTTAATGTACACGCTGAAGTACTGCAAGGCCAATATCAACGCTAATGTTTCCTTTTCTATAACTGAATAACTCAGCTGATGTCTGTTAAACTTCCTAGAAAAGAAACAAACTGGCTTGTCCACTCCCAGATCATCGGCCTGCAACAGCACCGCCCCAGCGCCCACGTAGCTGGCGTCTACCTCAAGCTTAAACGGCCTATCCCACCGCGGGGCAGCCAGAACAGGAGCACCACATATGAGAGCCTTCACACTATTAAAAGCTTTTTGGCACTCTGCTGACCAGACATATTTAACCTTAGCTTTTAACAGGTTTGTGAGGGGCGCAACAACAGTAGAAAAATTCCTACAAAAACACCGATAGTAACCAACTAGCCCCAAAAAACGCATAAGCGCCTTTTTAGTCGGTGGCGGGGCGTAGTCATCGGTAGCCTGCACCTTAGCACGTACCGGGCACACTCTACCTTGACCCACTACACGACCCAGATAAGTGACTGTAGCCTTTGCAAACTCGCACTTAGCCAGATTAACAGTTAAGTGTGCGTGAGCCAAGCGGTCAAACAGTTCCTCAATCCGGACAAGATGACTATCCCAATCATCTGAGAAGACAACCACATCATCTAAATACACTGAGCAACCTTCCAGATCTCCAACAACCATATTCATTAAGCGCTGAAAGGTAGCTGGTGCATTCCGCAACCCAAAGGGCATTACTGTGTAAGAATATAATCCTGTCGGTGTGATGAACGCAGCAATCTCCCGTGCCCTCTCTGACAAGGGAACCTGCCGGTAACCCTTCAGTAGATCAAACTTACTAATGTACTTCGCCGCCCCGACTTGATCGACGCAGTCTTCCATCCGAGGAAGAGGAAAAGAATCAGATTTTGTGACATTATTCACCTTACGGAAGTCTGAACAAAATCTAGGCGTGTTATTGGCCTTTGGCACAAGCAAACAGGGTGACGCCCAACTGGATGAAGAAGGCTCCGCAATACCATTGTCAAGCATGTACCTAACCTCAGCATCAAGATGTTTACGCTTCTCCGGGTGAACCCGATAAAACCTCTGCTTAATAGGTTTACTATCCCCAACATCTATATCGTGCTCCACCATATGTGTACATGTAGGTGTATCTCCAAACAGACATGAATACCGTTTAATCAAGTCAATCAATTGACTACGTTCTGACACCTCCAAATGGCCCAACAAGCTCTCCAGATCCGTCAGCAACTCTGAATTCTTCAAACGACCACAAAGTACAGCCTCATCGGGTCTCAACAAGTCTTCCCCCCTTGCCCTGCCACAGCATGAGGGGACACAGACACTGACAAACAACTCGGATGTACACCAGAAACCTGTGCTTCCTGATCGACTGACTGATTTTCACGAGAATAGTATGGTTTCAACAAGTTAATGTGACAAAGCTGAGTAGATGATCTACGATTTGGAGTGGCTATCACGTAATTCTGATCCGATACTTTCTTCAACACCGAATATGGACCTGAGAACTTAGCCTGAAGCGGAGAGGTAACAATAGGCAACAGAGCCAGTACCTGATCTCCTGGGAGAAAAACACGATTCTCAACCTGCCGATCATAACGTTGCTTCATTTTTCCCTGTGCAGAGGCCAAATTTTCCCTGGCCACCTCCTGAGCTCTATACAACCTATACCTAAAACCATTCACATACTCGATGAGGTTTTGAGGCGGCTGTGCCTCCTTCCAGTTGTCCTGCAGAAGTGCCAAGGGACCACGTACCATATGGCTAAAAACAAGGTCATTGGGGCTAAAACCCGTACTACTCGACAAATACAACCTGTGCCCGAGGCAGCGCATGGGAGCGTTTCATTCAGACCCCTCCCCTCCAAGGTGCCATGTTGCCGGCTCGTACTGCGCTGTCTAACCAAAACAAACTGAAGCAAGNCTAACAAAGTGACCTCACAGTAACATCCTGAACAACTACCTGACCCACTGTCTTCATCATCATCATCCTCTCTGTGCTCCCCTGACTCCTCCCTCTGACCTCCCCACACCACCTGTCCCCCTGTCCATCTGTCCGTCCACCTGTCCATCTGTCCGTCCATCTGTCCATCTGTCCCCCTGTCCATCTGTCCATCCACCTGTCCATCTGTCCGTCCACCTGTCCCCCTGTCTGTCCCCCTGTCCGTCCATCTGTCCATCTGTCCACCTGTCCCTTCACCTGTCCATCTGTCCACCTGTCCCTCCATCTGTCCACCTGTCCCCCTGTCCCTCCACCTGTCCATCTGTCCCTCCACCTGTCCACCTGTCCATCTGTCCGTCCACCTGTCCCCCTGTCCCTCCACCTGTCCCCCTGTCCCTCCACCTGTCCATCTGTCCCTCCACCTGTCCACCTGTCCCCCTGTCCCTCCACCTGTCCATCTGTCCCTCCACCTGTCCACCTGTCCCCCTGTCCATCTGTCCGTCCATCTGTCCCCCGTCCCCCTGTCCATCTGTCTGTCCACCTGTCCCTCCACCTGTCCATCTGTCCCTCCACCTGTCCCCCTGTCCCTCCACCTGTCCCCTGTTGTGTTCAGAGTGACCCAGCCTGAACCTCCTCTCTATGTGCCCCCCCCACACTCATTAACTGACACTAATTTTCCAGCTCCTCACCCCCTCACCTCTACATGAGCTGAACCCCACAGATGACCTCTGACCTCTGACCTGCTCCTGTGACTGACTGAAGGACGTCAGCCAGTAGAACCAGCAGCGTCACTGTGTTACCCCCCAGCAGGTCTTCAGCTGGTCCCAGACCCGCCTCTCCGGTCTCAGGTGTGTGAGCCCCGCCTGTATAAACCTGTGTGACATCACCAGTCTGTTCAGGCCTCTGCAGAAACTAGTGACAGACCTCAGACCAGTTAGTGATGCGTGTCCCTGTCGTCCTGGAGACCGGGCTGAACACTGACCTCATCAAGTCCAGGTGTGTCTGTGATGTCATAGATCAGAACGATGATAAGCCATCGACTGCACTGGACTGTGGAGAATCATGTGACTCTCCTGATTATTGATTATTGATTATTGAAGATAAACACATGTTAAGGAGCAGGTGTATTAATGATACAATATTTAACATGAAGACCTTTAACTTTTCAGAACAAACAATCGACGAGTTCTTCAAACAACATGATCCATCCAGCACCGTGAGGACATGTTTCCAAACACATGGAAGAACTCTGTCAGTCTGTGTGAGTCTGTTGTGAGTCTGTAGTCAGTCTGTTGTGTGTCTGTTGTGAGTCTGTAGTCAGTCTGTGTGTGTCTGTTGTGTGTCTGTTGTCTTCTTCAAACAACATGATGCTCTCCAGCACTGTGAGGACACGTTTCCAAACACAGAGGAAACTCTGTCAGTCTGTTGTGAGTCTATATTCATGGATGTATTATTAAACCTGGATGTATTATATTCCGTTCACTGTCTCTCATTGAGAAGCAGATTTATACGGCCTTATGTCTTCTTTAAAAAACCAACTAAAACTGTGCAGTGCTGCAGTGAAGCTTTATGTCCTGTCATTACTGAGCCCTCTGTCTATTTCACACTGTTCTCCACAGCTATATGCTACAGTCAGGACTGGGTGGAGGTATTATAACAGGCCCAACCTCCACATGTCCTGTCCCCTCCAACCTCTGCTGTCAGGAGAAAACATTGGTTTATTTACAGTGGAGTAAATCAATCACCTGTTGATTATTTGACCGTGGTGATTTTTCTCATTATCTCTGATCCAGCAAAGCTTTTCAGTTTTACTTGAATTTAAATATATATTTATTCATGAAGTCACTGTTAAATACTTCATTGTATTTAATATTGTCAGTAAAATTTAGTGCAATACGTGAAAGTGAAGCTGTTATTTGTGACGACTTTCTGTCAAACTGAGCCACATGTAGTTTGTAAGAGCCAAACTAACGACCCTGCTCTGTAACATGTAAACCACTGTCTGTGGACTGAAGGACACAAACTGAGATGTGGGTTCCTCACACAACATTTTCCACTTTCCATCTAAAAAGGAAATGAAACTCCTTGAGATTCATTTACAGGATGGGAGTTAAATTCAATCTTTTTAAGGTGATAAATAATCGTCCTTTTTGGATGATGCATCATCATCATTAGACTTTAATATTCAGACTCGCTCAGTCTAATAATACATCCGTGCTCTGGACACATTTCTCAGCTTTTCTAAGCGGGACAGTCTAGTCGCACCGCTGTGATGTAATAGGTCTTCAAACGCAGCCTCTGAAGGATGCGGCTCCTGAATTGGGACACATCTCAGTCAAGATGGCGGCCACTCCGTTCATATTCATCTGTGGCTGAAGACAAAGCTTTGATTTTCACACCTGACAACAGATTTGAAGTCAACACCTGACCATAAACAGTAACTTCATGTTGTATTGAAGTAGAAAATAGAAGAGCTTCGTTCACATGTAGCAGAACTGACTTTCAGCGAGCTAACTCAAACTAACTGAGCAGCTTAGTGATCAGTAACTTTACACTGAGACCATGGAGATGTCTGAAAAAAGAGGGAGAGACAGAAGAAAGGATAAAACAGATCAGATCAGAGTATCTTTTCAGTTTTAGGCAGTGACGTCTGTTGGTTCTGAGACTGAAGTCAACGCTGCAGATTCACATTCTGATGCTCGTTCAACAAGTCCTGATCGTACACCGAGACCTGACTCTGCTCAGGACTCTGATGTGGGACAGACGCCCCAATCATGGACCAGATTCTGAGTCTGGAATCTTATCAGTTGTTCAAAAATATCTTCAAAGTCTTCAAAAATCACCAGGAGGCACAATTCAGTGCAGCAGAGATTTATTGTCGACAACAAAGCAAAAAGTTGATCTGAATACATGACACGTGACCTCTTCTTTTATAATCCAAAATCTGCCCACGCCTCCTCTCATATTTCACCAGTCTCCACCGAAACTGTCGTGTCCACCAAACCTGACCCCTCCCAGGTCATGTCTATTTTCTCACAGTCAAAACCATTTTCAGTAGAAGACCTGGACTGGATGAATACCTCATTATCTATCCAGACTGGGACATAGCTCGTTAGACATAAATCTTATAAACTACATTCATGAGGCTGATCTATTTTTTCTTTCCGTGAAGTCCATGCCCAGTGGACACCATTATATTCTGATTCTCTTTCACTACATTTTTTTTTTAAACCATGTTCTCGTCCAGGAATACACCATTATGTTCTGACTTTTTCCTGCTGCATTTTTTAAAAACAATATATTTACTTGAGTTTAACATAATCAGTGATACACACGGTTTACACATATTGTGACATTATTCTTCACACTTCAGTCTTTTTTGTGATGAGTATAGTAATTATAGTAATCATTATTGTAGACATAGTATATTTAGCAGATAGACAGAGAACTTAGCTTATAATATTATACTACAACTCCTGCTCTGAAGAAGGGTAGATCTGAGGCAGCCCCTGCTGAAGTACGAGACAGAACTGTGATGCTGCTGGTGGAAAAATAAAAGAGCTGACGGTCTGGAAAAGAAGGTGAGGATCTGGAAAAGGTCATTCAACAAAACACAGAGAGAATCAACAGCTTAAAGAAAACTCAGAGTTCTTCTTCAACAAGGTCCAAGATATGAGAGAAGTCACAGCCACACTTCACTCAGACAAAAGGTCGACTTCACAGAAATCAGTCCAACAGGACGACGGCACATGATCGACAGGCTAAAGGTCAAAAGGTCAAGACAGAAAGTAGTCGCACACTGATCACTGAGAAATATACACAAAGGAAGAAAAGGCTGGACCACTGTCACAAGGGGGACAAGAGGAACTGGAGAAGAGGGAAAGGAACACTGACACTAAATACTCTGGGGGAGGGGGGGCAATGAGACACAGGTGAAACACATTAGGGCGGGGCCAGGTAATCACACAGGAGGGCAGGAAGTGAAGGGACCACCAGGTGAGTTTCAAAATAAAACAGGAAACACAAATCCTGGAGACATTAGGGGAGAAGACAAAAAGGACGTAGCTGGACTGATGAGGAGCGACAGTACCAGTGTTACAAAGAGCTTCACAACAAACACACAACGCAACAATAACACACACAGTCATTTAGGAATAAACTGGCAGCTTTATGGAATAAAAGAGGAGTAAAATGTCACAACAATGGCAGATTAAAAACCAGGAATCAAACAGGAAGTCAATATAAAAACATTATTGACCATGAAGGAGGATTTAAAGTGCAGTTAATGAATGATCCATTGAATCAGTGACACTTGTTGACTCAGCATTATAATGGAGAGATGAACATTTTTCAAGCCTGTCTGAAAACAACACTCACATGTCCATATACACAGTGAAAGAGTTGTTGGTCTGTGTGATTGTTCCTCCTTAACACAACTTGAATGAAGAGATGGAGGATAAAAACAACATGTTCCTCCTGTACAATAATATCTGGTAAAGTTCAGCTGAAGAACATGAAGCTTCAACGTCTGAGTCAAACTCATCTTCAGAGTTCAAGTCATTTTACTGTGAAATTCCCTCTTTGTAAGCTCAACAAGGAAACTGTTCAGAGCTGAACTTGATGAGCTTTAAGTCCAGAGACACTGATGATGCTCTGTCAGATCCAGAGGAACACACAGGGATGATGGTGGACTGGACTCTTGTGTGTGACAGTGGAGCTGTTCTCAGATCAGTTCAGACTGCAGCACTGAGAGTCATCTCCACTTCTTCTGGTTCCTCTGTCAGTCACTGCTGGATCAAGCTCTCCTCTCCACTCTCACCTCCAGCTGTGTAGAGAAGAAGAAAGCAGAGGAGATGAATCAGTGTTTACAGAGACTCACTTCATCAGTCAGTGATGCAGCAGGACTTCAGTCCTGTTCAGACCAGATGTGCAGCAGCTGCTTCCTCTCAGCTCTCATGTTAACGTGTTGGAGTGAACACACTGAGCTGGAAGCTCACAGACCTGCAGAGACGTTCAGCATCAAGTCTGTTCACTCTGCACATTTCACTAGTCCACAGTGGAAACAAAGTGCTGAGTCAGCAACAGGTCAGTGATGGAGTTCACTCCTGTTACCTGTCAGCTGATGTCACTTTAAACACAGAGTCTCTGTGTGTTGATCAACATGGAGTGCTTCTGAAACATCACCTGACTGAACATGGAGGCTGTCACTAAGAGCCAGGGACTGTCAGGCTCCATCACACTGATCTCAGAGCTGTGACACAGATGAAACTGATCAGCTGTTTAGTGTTGAAACCAGAGAACAACAGTCTCAGATCAGATTGGACATTTGATGAATGAGGACACTGTCTCTGTCCATCTGTGAGGGCTGTCAGCTGGAATCAGCTTTATTGAGGCCTTTCTATTTCTTGTAAGCAATAAACACAGTACAACACCACTAGTCGTCCTTCACATCCAGTACTCCACACAATTGATTCACGCAACATTAGTTCGTCTGGCTGCTCTTGGATTTGGTCCGATTCTGTGTGTCTGCTCTCTCTGTCTTTGTTGGGTTCAATTCCTGAATGTTGCCTGTCCCCGTTTCTTCTCTACATCAGCTTCACTGAAGGAAAGCCCACTGGATGGAGATGGTGACAGTTCACAGTGGAAACACTGGCTAATCTGACTTTGGGCTCTGATGAACTGAACTGTGTTTGTTACAATATCTTGCTTGGGAGGGTTAGGGAGCATGGACTTGAACCTTTCCGGCCCTCACTGACCAGACGTCTCCAGTCTAATCAGTTTGGATCTCTCCTTTATCCAGCAACTAGCTGCTTCACTGCTGAATCCTTCAGGTAATTTTCACTCAGGTCCAGGTTTCTTTTTTCATGATGGTGGAGGGGTTTGGAACTTGCATGAGCTTGAGACATGGCACGCTTCACAGTGAGTCTCTGAGAGTCGACATTATTAACAAGTCTGTTGATGGAGAGAAAATATGATAAATGTGTTGAGAATAAATCAAGACAGTTTTTGTAATAAAGACACGTGAAGTTAAAAATGCGTCTGAATGGAGAAAAATGATGAATTTGTTCGAATGAACATCTGCTCTTTTCACCATCTGTGGGCTAGTCTCATCTGATCTGATCTGATTGTGTTTGGCATGAAACAATAATTCTCATCACTCTCACTCGTCTCATGACCCTGAGAGTTTTCATGGTAATCTTTGTTGGCAGATGAGAGGAGGGGGAAATATGATGGGTTTTGACATGGGTCTGCTTCCATCAATATGATGGGGTGGATCCGAGAGTCAGAATCTTGTTTCAGGTGTAAAAAACAGTTTTATTCTCCACTTGTTTTTTAAACGTGACCTCCAGATTTGCTTTCTGCTCTGCTGCCTCTCTGTAGAAGTCAACACACACCACTGCAAAAAACACATCTGGCTCATTTGGTGGTTGGAATCATGGCACGCCCCACGTTGATCCCATCTGGTGAACCTGGGTCAGCTCAGTGAAACACTTATGTGATCCAATCATTAGTGACTACTTACAGTTTACGATATGGAAGCGGTGTGTGTGGGTGTGTGTGTGTGTGTGTGTGTGTGTGGTGGTGTGGTGTGTGTGTGCAGAGGCTCTATCAGTTGTAATAGTAGAGGCTTCTTTGAACTGTACAATGATTGTATTCAATATGCGTGGGTCATCATTGTTTGATGTGGTTGCAGTTGTCACGAGATAGAGGCTCAGGTGTGTGGTAACCGACTGAGGTCCCCCTAATCTATTGCATGATAACTTGAGGTGTTGCCCACTATCTAAATGTCTAAGTGGTCGCGGTTGGTGGGAATATTTCCACACCGTGGCATCCCTGCTCCAGAAAATTTCTCCTGGGGTCAAGTCAGTCAACAGTTCAATCTAATCTCTGTCTGCTGCCTGGTTTTCACAGATTGAGGTTCGCCCCTAACATGACATGACAACCTTGAAGCTCTGGGTGTGATACAAGAAGACTGAAATCCTCGGCCCATTTCTGCTCTGATATTCGATTCCACTACTCGTGCGTGTTCTTGGCTGAGCTGAAGCATTTCTGTGATGGTTAGCTCTCCCTACAGCACAGGAGAGGAAACACCTGGGACTTTGTTCTGGTCTCATTTCAACACAATCTCATGGAAAGACTTAAAGCTTTCTCACCATGTGACAACCTGTAGATATTATAACACGGTTTCACTTCTTCTAACAGTGACATAATGTTCAATAAAGGGTTGTCAAGTTTAAAGCCCTCCAGCCTTCTTGATCAGTTTTCTATGTGCATCTCAGGTGGGGTTTTGACATCGTCCACGGTCTTGTGTCTGCTTGACCAGTTGAAGTCATTTCAATACTTGATGTGATGACTTTGTTTGCGCTGCTTTGTGCAGGCTGTTACATTCTGTTTTGATTTTGAACCATTATTCCATCATGGGTGTTGTTTGGGTTGTTTTATCCTGGACCAGTGGCCTGCTGTTCCAGTTTCTCCACTTTTAAAGCCAGCTTTATTGGAGCCCACTGTTTTTGTCCCCTGTGATTATCTAGGGGGGGAGGCGGTCCCCTAACACCTTACTGCCACACCCATGACTTCAGTGCAGGTGGACTCTTGGGACGCAATGAATCAAGGTCCCTTATATGGCGAAACTTTGTTACTAACCCTGACTAGATCCTGCTCTAGAGTGTGAGAGCTGGTTCACTGCATTCTACTGTTCACTTCTTTGTGCCAAATTAGCTTGATTAGGCTGTTGTCGGGGATTATGAAAACCTTCATGTAGATCCTGAACACAAGACAATCTGCTACAGATTACATAACTGCTGCTTCTTGTGATTTACTAGGTGTCGACAGATGGGATCAGTTTCACAAAATAGCTGAACCTAGAGGACAATTCTTCTTTTTCATTCACACATTCTCTTGCCTCAAGGAAAAAACCACTGCTTCCTTCATTACCGCTGGGCAAGCCCTTGGTCAGCCACAAGCCACACTCTTAGATTTGTAAGGTGTGTTATTGCAGGCAGAGATGGGAGGTTTGGGAAATTTAATCTGACTGGCACCAGCTTGGGAGGATACTAAAGGTTTTATACTACTGTTTTCTCATATGCAGGTGTCCTCCCCAACACCTTGAAACACCTGGAAACACCTGGAAAAACACTCTGAGGTGTAAGATCAGCGGAGCTGCTTTAATTTAGTTTGATCATGGTGTGGGAATTAAAAATCAAAAGAGACTCAAACAACCACAAGAACTTAACAGAATCAATGCAAGCCATTCCAACAATCTTATGTACAAATAAGTTTCAAACAGCAATTGTTTTTTATCAAACTTAGACAAGCACAATCACAAACCAGATACCTGTAAAACATGCTACAATTTTTGGTGCTCACAGCATTTACAACACCTCCAGGAAAAAACACAACTGTCGTTTGATTGTTTCTAAAGTAAAAATTAAGAATATATTTATTGAGAAGAAATTAAAACTGTGTTTTATGCTGGAAATATGTGAACAATCAAGCTACTGGATCTTATGCTACTGATTGATTTGAATTATATAATTGGATTCAGGTCTGGAACTTCCAACTGAGTATCCTCCTGCATGTTCCTCACAGCTGGGATCAGTCTCCGTCGTCCCTCCTCTTATGTGTTTGACTTCTTCAGGTCCCAACTCAATGGCCAGAAGCCTCCCTTTTACATTCTGGCAGCTATTGTGGGATGTGCCAGATGCTGGATGCAGTGTGATTCTTCATGAGAGTTTTCTGTTTCTGGATCTGGTTTTCCTTGACTTTCAGGAAGACTCTTAGGATCTCCTTGATGACTGAGTTGGGTTTCCTTCAGTTTTCTGCCATACTATACAGTGGTATGATTGGTTGTGATTCGCTTCTGTTCCGAGGAGAGATTGTTTATTCTATTGTTCAATTGGGGGCTTTCCTTCAGGTTTGTTTGATTGGGGCTCCTCTGGATGGTTTTTTGATTCTGGTTCTTCCCTTCTGAGGCGGCCGCAGCAGAGCCGGTTGTCCCTAGAGAGGCTCCTGGGTTGGGCTTCTCCAGAGACGTCTGGTAGTTAGGCCATGAGGGATGCGATTACATTAGCAGATTCCAGATTGACCATTGTTTGTACTTTGTGAGGGGGATTGGTTCTTCATGGCTGCCCTCAGGAAGAAGCATTTGCCAGGGTTCAAGAGTCAACATGTTTTTTTTCCCAGGAAGGTTGTTCTCCAGGGTTGACCTCTTGGTTTGTGTGGCCTGTTGGTGTTGGAGAGTGGATCATTGGTAGACCTGCAGCTGGCCAGAAACTCTGATAAGTGTCTTCATATGACAAAGCAAGTAGAAGGCTGTTGGTTGTCGGGTTGGAAGATCACACTTCTCCTCTTTTGATAAGAGGGTCTCAGATACAGAGGTCCTGGGAGTACACGAGGCTTCTTGACACTCCAACCACCTGCTTTCCAGGTGCTTCTTGGAGAACATGAATGTCCCGTTTCTTCTTTCCAGATGTGGTTCGAAACGCTGGGGCTAGCTCTGCTTTTCCCAGCTTCAGAAGAACTTCCCTGTCAGCTTCCATCAGCTCCTGTGGATTCGTCTCATGTCCCTCATCATATTTGAGCTTCTTCCTCTTTATCTGAACCAGCAGTCGGGAATGGGTGTGAGGATTAGGGTAGTTGCGGAGGGTGCCTTGGGGCATGGTGCTGTCTCCTCTGTTGCTTGCTCTTTTGTGTAGGTTGGCGTAGAACATTGTGTGCTGTTGGCCAGAACTTTTGTAGCTGGTTTGGATTCGTCAGGCAGGAAGATCTGGGGACTGTGTACCGTTGTGTGTGGTGTGGATTGTTGGGAGTTGGCTGTCCGGACTTGCTTTGAGTGTGTGTAGAGTTGTGGTTCGTGTGTGTGCATTCTGGCGTGGACAGCTCGTTTCTATGCTTACTAGTGGATTTCTCCTGATGATGTAACTCCTTCCTTGCTTGGGTCGTGCAGTGAAGGGCCTGCTGTACCTTCTTTGTTACCTTCTGGGGCGAGACTACATGGTTAGGGAGGGGGTATCTGATGGCTGCTGGGCATTGGGCTTGGAATAATTTTTCCAGACCAGAGGCCGAGTGGAGAGCAGGTCCCCTGTGATGAGGGGTTTTTTGGTTCGCAGCAGCGTGTTAGGCGTGATGATCGTCTGTGCTGTGACGAGGTAGACGACAACCTTCGTCCTGTTGGTGAGAAAAATCCAGTGAGGAGATCTGCTTTCATCCAGGCCGGCCAAGATGAACACAACTTTACAGACAGCCACGGTGCTGTCTGCTGTGACCTGTGCTTGTATCGATTCGGTGGAAAACTCGGAGCAGCCTGAGAAAGCTGTAATCTGCTGCTCTCTGAATTGTTTAGGTTCAGCCTCCCTGAAACGATAAGCAGAACCGCAGACTCACTCCTGTTGGTTTCCTCCAAGCCCTCTGCCCAGTCCAGACAGAACTTCTGCACTGAGAAAGTTTTTCCAACACCAGCGACACCATTGGTCAGAACCACTCTGATAGGTCTCTGTTGGTCCATGGTAAGCGCTTTTAAACGATGTTCCGTTTTGTGCTGCTTTGATTGAGAGGCGTCAGGAGGATCTCATGTGTCTTGGAGCTGTCCTCCTCAGTCTGCTCACCTCGAAATGTTGTCGGTTTAGTAACCTCTTCCCTCTGCTGTCCCCTCTGTGATGGACTGAGCCTCAGTTGTAAGACTCCTGTTGAGGAGGGTTCCACTTCCTGCTCCATCATTTCCTTCAGTCACACGTTCACATCTACTCCTCAGACTCCGTAGTCTTTTAGTGATGTTGATTTATTAACACGTCCTGTCAGACACTATCTGCTGAAAGATGAAGAGACTATGTCAGTGGAAGACAGAGAGTCTGAAGACTGCTGATTATTTTTCATCAGCTACAGAAGAACTAAAGAGCAGCAAAGAAAAGCTTTTTTATGTTGTTGCTTTTCTTTAGTAGAGATTTATCTGAAATGTCAGTGCTGTTTGATAGAACAACTGACACTGTAGAAAACAACAGGTCCTGGTTTCAGATATATGAAGACTATCAGCCAGACACGATTTCAGTCTCACTTTTGTACAGTGCTGCCCTCTGACCTGGCTGTTCTGCAGTCCAGGTCCTGGTTTTCTGGGTTTTTGTCCCATTCGACGGTGGGACAGGGGGGTCGGGCTCCTGAAGTCGCTCAGACCTGTGGTTCCCAGTTGTATGTGTAGGATGAGCCACTCTGGTCCTCTGTGGCAGAACCAGTGTCCCACAGGCTGGTAGAGCCAGGATCTTCAGGAGTCCCTGACCACGAGCACCAGCATGCAGGATCTTCCTCCACATGAGACACCACTTTGGTGTGGTTCCTCTTGGGTTCCTGTGGCCCTCTGTGAGACATGTTTTTCTTACATGCACTACAGTACAGTCAAATATGTCTAATAACTTAATCATCTTCAGCTCAGTTTTGCAGTATTGAACTGTCTCAATGTTATTCTGTGTGATGTGGTGTGAGGGGTCTCCAGGTTTCAGGTGAACTGGAATGTTGCTGGGAGGATTAAAAGTTCTTGTGACCGGTCCTTCTTGATCAAGACAGACAGCTGGGATCCTGGAGACTGCTGCTTCCATCCCTGTGGTTCTGACTGTCTGTCAGAACACAATACATGTTTTTATTCATTAACAAGGTCGATCTACTGGGTATCAATGTGTTCTCGGTGATGGTGACAATTGTTTCTCGTTTAATGATTCAGGTGGCTGGGTTGTGGTTGTTTGGGGCTTTAAACTATGGTCATGAATCAATCAATTAAGAGCCTCTCCTGGCAGCTGCAGCCTTGTGTGGGACTTTTCTCTGATAATGGGTTGTTGGGTTTTAGTCTAGTAGTAAAGGATGAAGAGCGTTCTCTCTCTTGGCGAGAGGGAAATTCCGTGCGGGCGTGTGCATGAGTTGAAAGTGTGTCGTATGTTCTCAAGATCGTCTACAGCACAGAGGTGGATTTGCGCACGGCGGTAAACAGGCTCGGCTGAAAAATATTCACCTGAAGGTGCAATGCATGTTTTTGTTCATCCACTTTCATATTTTTACTGCCTCAGCGTGAAACTGAATAAAATGAGATATAAATGAGGCGTTCGGATCAACTTTGGCTCTTTTCTAATGGACTTTCACCTCATTTTACACCATACACAGGGCACATCATTTGGAGACTTGGAGCCTGTTGTTGCTTTTGTGGCTGGTTGTATTAGAATTGTTTGTGGTTTTCACTACAGTATTTGTTAAAGTGGGTTTTTTTTACTGGCATGGGAATTCTATTGGGTTGTTCCCCGACAATTTATTGTCTCCAAATAACATTTAAACTCTAGATACGAGTCGACAAGGCATATTTATTGTATTTGTGCATTTGTGCGTTATGATGGGTTTACTCTTCTTGTGAAAGAGTTATGGTGGTCGGTAGATGTAGTTTTTAGGTTACCTTTTTTCAGACCCTGAGTTGTTCCTCGTATTTTCATCATTTTGGCGTCTATGGTAGTCGGGTTCCATCATTTATTGGCTAGTAACGCTTTTGAGAACTCTGTTAGAGCAGTTGCTGCACTTTTTTAAATGTTTAATTTATTACAAATGGGTTAGCATTTTGTCCACTTTAGTCGTCCATCTGATAAAGTTCACATGTATTTTGTTGTTCCACTATGTGAACTTAGTTTGGGGGTGGGCAGAATTATTTGGGGTTTAATATTTCTGACAATATTTTTTTGTATGTTGAGCAGGTTCTGCTAGCTTTTGTAGACAGTATCATTCTTTTTGGTTTGTTAAATGGGGAAGAGATCCTTTTGTATGTATTAACCATGGGAAATCAGCCATTGCCTTCTATGTCCAAAGCCAACGATACTATCAGACTGGCTGGCATTGACAAAAACGAGTGATGTGTTCGCCTTTTACCTTTTCTAACAGACCTTGGATGTCTTGTTGGTATACCTTGTCGCTGCGTCCTATCTATTCAGTTTTGCATTGGTGCTTATGTTGGGCGATCTTTCAGTGGTGTGAATAACATATATTTCAATAACCCTGCAGACACAGGCCCAGTGCTCTAAGGGCCAGTAAGGGCTTGCTAGAATGGTTTCTTCCCTCCCCAGGTGGACGGAATGGGTGCACATTGGAGCCAGGTCGGTTCGTCGTCAGACGGAAGGTGTCCTGCTTATGGGCTGCTGAGACGGTGGTTGCTGGGTGCTATTCTAGCGTCCTGCTCAAAGTGGTTTCTCGTTACTTTCATTTGAATTCTAGAATAAAAATATGTTCCTCCAGCTTTTAGCATGAGTACTTGATGCATTCTGTTATATTGTGTTAATGTGGTAACATAGTCAATGTCAGGCTTGGTATGCGTTCCATTCTGGATCTAAAATGAATTTATCCTTTGTTCTTCTTTTCCTTTTTTCTTTTTTTGTTCTTCTTTTCTAACAATGTGAAAATGCTACTGTGGTGTCTGATATCCAAGGTGTGTTCCTTTCGCTTTGATAGAACAGGTACCAGTAGTTGGACGAATGTTTATTAGAAATCTCTTTTTCAGTTCTGAAGCTTTCTGATTCATTGTCCACCCAAAGCTGTTTTTGTTTCCTCTTCTCTCTTTTCCAGCCAGGTTTATGTGGTCTGTGTGTGTGGATTGACCTGGACTATGATCCCTGGTTATGAAACTGATCCAGTAATTCAATGATTATGGTCTTGATGTGGTGTCAACTCCTTCTCATTTCTAAATGGCTACGGATCTTTTCTACCTATTTTCAACCTGTCAAGTGAGCTGTAAGTTGGGGTTAAGTATTTTTATGAAGTAGCAGACCTGTAAATATCATCTCAATTTGATATTATGTAACATAGATAACTATATTTTTTGAGAAGATAATGTTCGTGACTGCTGATTCCTTTTTACCATAAAAACCACATCAACCAAAGATCTAGAAACTGAATCTAATTTAACTATTTATATATGGTCCTCAAAGCAGGTCTGTCTGCCACCATTCACCTCCAACTAAACATGTCATTTTTTACATTATAAACATGGTACTTTGTTTTTCTATAATACTTATGGTCAAACATGTAATTCTATCTTGAAAAGATGTTACCATGGGGTACTGCAACTTGTCACTTTTCCTAATTCAAATTTCATGTGTCCCTAAATAACTTTGTTTGATTTCACTCTTTCCAAGGTCTCCTTGAGGATTAGCTCATTTTACGTTCTCACTATCTGCAACATGTTCAATTATTTTTTCCTTGTATCAGACATTGTCTTGTTTAACTGAGAAACTTAAAAAGCCTTACTTTTACTGTTTAATACATTAGATCTTGGTATGGGTTGTTGATGCGAGTCTGCCTTCCTTCTCCACCCTCCTCGATTGACTTGTGGATTTATCCTGTGATCGTCAGCTTATTAGTTTTTTGAGTCACTTCTCGGGTCCTGACTCAGCAGTGGGAAGTAGCATAATTAGCTAATATTAATGTTTCACCAATGTTGTAGAGATGACATAAGAATTTTAGATTTAACTAATACATTACAGTGGTATTATTATGTTTTAAAAAAGAGGTGACATCACAAAGTCCACAAAATATTTGTATCTGTTTATATAAAAAGACAATACAGTGGGCTAATGTGGTGAATCTGTCATTGTTTTATTTGTCCAGTATGTACCTACTTTACTTCAGCGCCCATTTACAGATGAACTTGGAAGGCCTGTAACATCCTTATAAAACCAGCAGTGAGAGCATTGACTAGAGTGGGTTATAGTTGGTTGATTGGGTTAGAGGGACTTTCAGGTCATTAATCATCCTCCAAATGCTGAATTCTACTGGTAGTTTTCTGGAAGTTCAAGACTGACTGTGGTGAGTTGAAGTGCTCTGACCAATGTGAAGCCATTTCATTCAGGCTGTTAAAAATGATCCTGGCAAAGTTGTGTTTTGTTCCAATACTCTGTTAGATCCCAGCTCATCCAGGTTCACCAACACACTGCTCTCTTCTTCTGTGGCTGCTTCTCTGCTCCACCACGGCCCTTTAATTACTGACATCTTTACATCTCTGTCATGGGTTTCATGCGCTGCAGCAAAATAGTGCCACAGAAAAAAAGTCAACTCTTTCTTGTGGCCGGCTATCTATTGTTAACAACAGAAGACACCAGTCATCCTTCAGCAGTCCATCCTGTTTAATAAACATTTCTGATTTGTGTTCTTGGAGAGAAACCACAAGGGGAAGTTTATTTTCTGTGACACTACGGCAGCTGTTACAGGNGGAGAAAACACACATCAGAAATCAGTGTTTACTGAGTCAGAGATGACATCAGAATATGTGAACAGAGTCAAACAGCAGCAGTTCAAAACTTCCTGTCATCTCTTTCCTCTCAGACGCTTCTGGTTTTCTATTGACTGTGTATTAATCCGAGAGGATGTGTCCAAATATCTGCTACTGAGTAAATTCAGTCTATAATCTGGATATGTGAGCTGTTTGTAGCTGATTTATTTTAGGCAGAAATCCATGATAAACACTGAGAGCTACGTTTACACAGTTGTAGTGAGTAAAAAGATCAGTATGTATAGCTCTCCATTAGAAAAGCGCAGGGTATCTGCACTTTCTGAAATCAAATTTCAGGCTTTTTAAGACCTGAACAAAGAACACTTCTGACCACACTGCCGGTTAGAAGAGCTTTCAATTCGGTCTGCATCTGTATGATCTTCTTTTGACAAGCAAGTGGAGAGTAAACCAAAGAGGAATAACATCATGACTGATGGAGTCCCTGAAGACAGGACTGACTCATATCAAGTCACAGAATCTAAAGTCAAACAACTGCACAGACAAGTGCTGGCAGATAGTATGTTTTAAATCCATCACAATGGTGATCTGGATATTTTTCCAATACTGATGTATCTCCATGTAACAAAATCATGCAAAATCAAAATATAATAATCAGAATGTTTAATGAAAATAACACATTTTGTAGCTTTTAATTCCAATTTGCCTGAGATCTTTAAATTAAACAACAGAAATATGTTAAATGATAAAACTACATAACACAATATTATTACCCAGCCCAGTGCACATAAATACTGACAGGACTGTCAAAATCACTTCAGTAAAAGACTGAACTCAGACAAGTCAAAGTCTGGAATGACACTCATGACCAAGTGAACAACAGTCCTGTTGCAAGACTAAGATTTAACCAGCACACAGAAGTTCTTCCTGTTATTTCAGAGTTAAATATGATCATATGATCAACTTCAGGTGATCATGTGGTACAAACTGCTGTCATCTGAAACATTAAGATGCACATTAACTCTGTCCTTCAAATTCAGGACCTGTTCAGATTTTAAGGATCCAGATTCCCTCGAAGCAAACACAGCCTGCTGTTCTTAAAGAAATGAAACAGATGTTTTCCAGAAGCTGAGCTAAAATGTAATTTATACACATCTTGGTGATGAAATGAGTCCAGGCTCATTTTACAGTCAGACTGGTGAATAGGAGACAGTGTTTCAGTACTCACAGGTTTTGTCTCTGGAAGTTTTAATCACTCTGTTGTTGATCCTGTTGGAACAAACACGGTTACAAAGTGACCTAAATTATAATTTTTTTTGTCTGAGTTAGCTTTATTAAAACCCAACATTGATGATCCCAGATCAGTCTCACCCAGATGAATATTAACTCATCCTGTATCAATAAGCATAGATAGATCTCAAAACCAATTTTTCAATGTTTTCGGTCAAAATACCTGAACAGTGTGTTTCAACCTAATTTTTTTTATATGAAACCCTCAGAACACACTGTTTTTAGTCTCTCTCACACACTCACAAACTCACACACAGGAGCACAGAGACACACAAACAGCAAATCATGTTTCCAAATGTCTGATGTTAGTTTAGTCATTTCTGATTTGTCACTGGTGACACTTTTACCTGTGCATGATGGTTCCTGTCAGAAAATGAGGTGTAGCAACACATCCAGTAAACAGGAGCATAAATATGACACTGAAGACATGTTTCTGCAGAAAGGTCCAAGGTTCCATTTAGGATTAGAGACATCCATCTCACTTTGCCCAGACACATTTGAAACACTGGATCTTGCTGCTCTGATATTAACTGTATTTAGTACAATACTGTTGAAACCAGGACGGACTGACTCCACCCCCCTACTGACCTCAGAGTCTCCAGTCTACAGTCTGGACTCTCCAGAAAACCACACAGATCCTTCACTGATGGATCCTGCAGCTTGTAGTTTCCACTCAGGTCCAGTTCTCTCAGATGGGAGGGGTTGGACTTCAGAGCTGAGGCCAGAGAAGAACAGCTGATCTCTGACAAACTGCAGTGCCAAAGTCTGAAGAAAGAATAAATCGTGTAGATAAAATCATTGATAATCGATCGGATATCTCCTAATCAATAATTTTTTCTCTAGAATGAGCAGAGTGACTTTGTCCTTCAGTTGTTGTGGATCATCATCATGTCAGACTTCTACACACACCATCCAAACATCAACATAACATTCATACAGCTGTTGTGGTCAACAACAGATTCGAAACATGTTAATGACCATGTGATTAATGTGATTAATGAGATCAATAATCATGTTTGTAACTGGAGGATCAATACAACACTGATACTTTAAACATCTATAAATGGAAATATGTTGTGTGTGTATGTGTGTGTGTCTGTTCTGAGGGACCAATATCTATGAAATTACATTATGACTGAAAACGCATTGAAATGAACAGAACCCAAAGAAATACTTGGACTTCAGGAAGCAAAATTTATCAAATTCAAACAAATACTATCTTCTCTACATAGATGTGACTCTTTACAAAAAATTATAAAAACAATAATTTACATTAATTTACTTCAAAAACAGACAAGATTTTCTACAATTGATCAAAGAAACGGTCTTTTGTGACTGTAGACTACATTCAGTACCATATGAAAAAAGAAAATGTGGACATTTGCAACTTTATGAATCTAAGTTATGTATGTGTATAAATTAGGTTCATTGGTAAATCAAGATCTAGATCTACAAGAGTAACAGACAGTGAACTGACCTCAGAGTCTCCAGTCTGCAGTCTGGACTCTGCAGAAAACCACAAAGCTCCTTCACTCCTGAATCCTGCAGCTTGTTGTCACTCAGGTCCAGTTCTCTCAGATGGGAGGGGTTGGACTTCAGAGCTGAGGCCAGAGAAGAACAGCTGATCTCTGACAAACTGCAGGACCTCAGTCTGAAGAAAGAATAAAAAATGTAGATAAAATCATTGATAATCTATCAGATATGTCCTGATCAATGATCTTTTCTCTACATAAGCAGAGTGACTTTGTCCTTCTGTTGTTGTGGATCATCATCATGTCAGACTTCTACACACATCCTCCAAACATCAGCACAACATTCATACAGCTGTTGAGGTCAACACAGGTTCATCACCTGCTGCTGACCTCAGAACAGTCTGTTACTGGGGATCAATACTATGTTGATACTGTAAACACCTATATTTGGAAACTTTACACACAAATCAAACTACACTTTCATTTGTGTGTATCTGTCTGTCTTAAGTTAATTTGTTTAGTGGATGTATAACCAATTCATATAAAAGGTTTATATTTCATGAAGAATCACATTTTTGTTCACATTTTGTTATTATTTTCCTTGTATATTGTGTATTTGTATTTATTTTATTTATTTATTTACTTATTCATTTTTAAGATTGAGGGGATGACAATATGGTGATGATGGGTGAAGTTTAAATTAAAGATATAAAATCTGTAACAGTGACAGACAGTGAACTGACCTCAGGCCACTTTACAATGAAGATCCTCAGTGTGGATCAGTATAATATCAGCCTGATGTCTGCAGGTTAGAGTCAGCACAACTTTAACATCAGATTCATCTCAGCACAGAAATAAAACATGGAGTCTGACCTCAGAGTCTCCAGTCTACAGTCTGGACTCTGCAGAAAACCACACAGATCCTTCACTCCTGGATCCTGCAGGTTGTTTACTCTCAGGTCCAGTTCTCTCAGATGGGAGGGGTTGGACTTCAGAGCTGAG
>JAIFWX010000027.1:48004-88701 GCA_037074605.1 Trachinotus ovatus | reverse complement strand
TGGTCCCAGTATGAGGTGAAGCACTGTCTGCAGAACCAGTGTCCACAGCTGGTAGAGACTGGATCCTTCAGGACGTCCTGACACAGAGCACAGCAGGACAGCTGCTCCTCCACAGTGACACCACTCCTCTTCCTCCCTCTGTGAAGACATGTCTTCATCACTAACATGTCACAGTCAAATATGTCTAATAACTGAATCATCTTCAGCTCAGTTTACAGTAGAAACTGTCTCTTACTGTGAGTCTGAGGGTCCAGGTTCAGGACTGAAGACTGGAGGAATAAATTCTTTGGACCAGTCACTCTTGACAGACAGAGAGCTGGATCCTGGAGACTCTGCTCTCAGTCTGTGGTTCTGACCTCTGCAAACACAAACATATTTTTATTCATATCACATCGATCAGTGATCACTTCTCTGATGAAAGAGTCATTGTGAAATTAGATTTTTTTTCCAAGTTTGAATTTTTTTTTCTGAATTTAGTTACATTTATTGAAAATCTCATGAGTTGAATTCACTTTTAAAAAATTCAAATCCATAATTGCAATGCAAAACAAAACCAGTGGCAGAAATTCATAGACTTAACAAACTCTGCTGAGACAGATTTTCTTTCATACGCTACAGACAACAGAGCTGGTGGTAAAGATCCAGAGGGCCTGTAGAGACGACACTTCTTCCCCAGGAGACTGGAACATGACTCCAAATGAGCTGGTTGACAGCTGCCCTCCAGTGTCAGTAATGCAGTGTAAGAACATTGTTTAAAGTTTTATGACAGATAATAATTTATCTGATGTTTAGAGAAGTTTAAATTGGGGGGTTAATATTTCCACATGGTTTAAGCCTCATGGAGGAAGCAAATTGAGAAATGATCACTGGTTGGTGAGTGATAATATTCTGAGATAATATTCAGCATCCGGAAAGTATTCACAGTGCTTCACTTTTTCCACATTTTGTTATGTTACAGCCTTATTCCAAAATGGATTAAATTCATTTTTTCCTTCAAAATTCAACACACAATACCCCATAATGACAAAGTGAAAAAAGTTTGCTTGAAACATTTTCAAAATTATGAAAAATCAAAAACAAAAATATAACATGTACATGAGTATTCACAGCCTTTGCTCAATACTTTGTTGACGCACCTTTGGCAGCAATTATAGCCTCAAGTCTTTTTGAGTATGATGCTACAAGCTTGGCACACCTATTTTTGGGTAGTTTCTCCCATTCTTCTTTTCAGAACCTCTCAAGCTCCATCAGGTTGGATGGGGAGCGTCAGTGCACAGCCATTTTCAGATCTCTCCAGAGATGTTCAATTGGGTTAGAGTCTGGGCTCTGGCTGGGACACTCAAGGATATTCACAGAGTTGTCCTGAAGCCACTCCTTTGTTATCTTGGCTGTGTGCTTAGGGTCGTTGTCCTGTTGGAAGATGAACCTTCACCCCAGTCCAAGGTCCAGCCCAGCCCACAGCATGATGTTGCCACCACCATGCTTAACTGTAGGGATGGTATTGACCAGGTGATGAGCGGTGCCTGGTTTCCTCCAGACATGACGCTTGGCATTCAGGCCAAAGAGTTCAATCTTTGTTTCATCAGACCAGACAATTTTGTTTCTCATGGTCTGAGAGCCCTTCAGGTGCCTTTTGGCAAACTCCAGCCGACTGTCATGTGCCTTTTACTGAGGAGTGGCTTCCGTCTGGCCACTCTACCATACAGGCCTGATTGGTGGAGATTGGTGGAGTGCTGGAGAAGTGGTTGTCCTTCTGGAAGGTTCTCCTCTCTCCACAGAGGAGCACTGTCAGAGTGGCCATCAGGTTCTTGGTTACCTCCCTGACTAAGACCCTTCTGCCCCGTTCGCTCAGATTGGCCGGGCGGCCAGCTCTAGGAAGAGTCCTAGTGGTTCCAAACGTCTTCAATTTACGGAAGATGGAGGCCTCTGTGTTCACTGGTACCTTAAATGCTGCAGAAATTTTTCTGTACCCTTCCACAGATCTGTGCCTCGATACAATCCTATCTCGGAGGTCTACAGACAATTCCTTGGACTTCATGGCTTGGTTTGTGCTCTGACATGCACTGTTAACTATGGGACCTTATATAGACAGGTGTGTGCCTTTACAAATCATGTCCAATCAAATTAATTTACCCCAGTTGGACTCCAATCAAGTTGTCGAAACATCTGAAGGATGATCAGTGGAAACAGGATACACCTGAGCTCAATTCTGAGTATCGTGGAAAAGGCTGTGAATACTTATGTATGTGTGATTTTTTTGTTTTTTATTTTTTAAATATTTGCAAAAATTTCAAGCAAACTTTTTTCACTTTGTTATTATGGGGTATTGTGTGTAGAATTTTGAGGTAAAAAATGATTTTTAATCAATTTTGGAATAAGGCTGTAACATAACAAACTGTGGAAAAAGTGAAGCGCTGTGAATACTTTCTGGATGCACTGTAAGTCAGCTGGTGGATGACCCAACTTTGTTCTTATAAAATGAAAATCAGATCCTTTAGCTTTGCAGTCAATCAGTTCTCCAAAGCATCAGGTCCATGGTTCAACATCAATAAATGTGAAAAAATGACACTGCAGGAGCGCCCCCTGCAGTCAGCATGTAATATACAGGTTCAGAAGGAGGGGAAATCTTTAGGAACTGTTGTTTGTAGAGACAGAATTATGAGTGAAAAGAGGAATATCTGTAACAATATGGAAAAGTGTCAGACAGTTCTTCACAGATGGCTGNTGTGGACAGAAGTTCTCTGTGACTCTTCTTCCCTCCACAGTCCACAGGGACAAACTGACTCAGAGACTTTGACAGTAAAATAATAATAATGTTGTGTTAACACTCACCTGCCTCAGCCTTCAGTTTCCCTCCTTCTGCTCCGTCCACTTCAAATGGAGTCTGAGCTCACTGAACACTTTCACTTTCAGCTGCTCCTCCCCTCTGCAGGTACAAGAAGTCACATGATTGATTGTTTGTGTGTGTGTGTGTGTGTCTGTGTGTGTGTTGTATGACAGTTGTTGAACATGGTCTGGAGTCTTTCCATCGAGTAGCTTTCTTCTACAATGTCCAGCGATCGTCTTGACCTTAGAGCAGGGGTCACCAAGTTTGGCCTCAGGCCAGTTTTTTTCTCAGCCGTTCGATAGCAGGTCAGAACGTCATCAAATGCTAATGTAAGAAATTGATTGATGAAATATTCAACTGGAATTTACTTTGTTACTGTTCATGTCAGTCTGAAGGATTTACTGAACTGGTGTCTAGTTCAGAGCTCTGTCAAGAGAACCACAGAACCTGAACTTTATCTGAACTTTTCAGAATAAAAGCTCTTGATTCAGCATGAAATAAAGCATTGATGCAAAAAAAACCCCAACTTTTTCCTTTTTTTCTTACTTCACCATGTTGTCAATTGTTATACACAACAAACTACACAAAAACAAACACCTAAAGTCAGTGGTAAACCCTGAAAGGATCAGATGAGACTCCCTGGACAAAGGTTTTGGCTCCTTCCTGAATGAATATGAGGGAAAGTGGCCGTTACTATTTGTTTCCATAAATGGAAATACCTTCTTTCACACCGTGTATATAGTTTCTTCAATGAACAAACTGTTGTAACAACACATCACATTATCTTACACATCACTAATCTGTCTCATTATTTCACTAACGAATCTCATTTGCCCAGAAGGGTTGAGATCTCAGAGCTCCTGACATCAACTTAAAGGGACCAACATCATGAACTGAACAGTAAGACACAGAGTTCTATTTGAATGATTATGCAAAAAATAAACATCAATAAGAAATGTGTAATGGAAGCAATATAAAGGAATGATTTAAATCATAAAAAATTAGATATGTGACATGTTGAGACGTCCCTGAACTGGAAAATCCTCTTGTGGGCCAGTAGGCCAGAAAAGGGGAAGTGTGAGTCATGTGAACATGACAGTATAAGGAAGAGAGTGTGATGATGAATATATGAAATGATTAAAAAGTGAATGATTGTGATTCAAGAGTAAAACACTGTGATTTGAAAAGCTTTAAATGCACACTTTTGGGGCGGCCTGGCAGTCGAGTGGTTAGGGTGCATACCATTTGGGCGCAAAAGATGCTCTTAGCAGGCAGGCACCGGTTCGACTCCCAATCGGTCTGACTCTTTCCTGCATGTCATTCCCCTTTCCCGTCAGTCTCCACTGAACTATAATAAAGGCATAAAAGCCCAAAAAATAATAACTTCAAATGCACATTTTAACATTTGTTAGAAAGAAATGTATTAGATCGGTGAAGGAATGATTTGTAACAGCGAGGCAGTTGGATTATGAAGAAAGATCACTGACTGTTGATTTCAAGATGTGCTACTGCTGTAACTAAGTATGATAGGATCTGGTTGAAACTGGATATGGACTGATGAAACATCTTTTAGCACAAACACCAACTTCAAGTCTGTGAATTACTCACCATCGACGAAGTTCCCTCCTCGAACAGCTACACAGGAGACGGAGTCTACAAGCCTTAAGATGACTCACAAGAGATCACAGAGAGTCTACAGCTGACAATAGATCACCAGAGGACAAGCAAGAGAAAAGAACCTGCCAACCAGTTGTGGATGACAAACTGGAATTCTGTGATTCCACGGCTTGTGCAGCCAAGAAGGAACTGATACTTCTAAAGAGGAAGTCTGGACTTCCCTGACAAGTCATTTGTAAGCCAACCAGCCTCAGCTCATTTTGACAATATTAATTTAGATGAATAGATTATATATTCTTTGAAATCAATTAACATAAGTAAATATAGACTGAGTGTTCAAATAAAAACAGGTGGTTCTTAAAGGTTACTTCAACCAAAATAAATACAACAGATCCTTGGGGCTTACAGAGCCACTAAATTATATTCTAGCACCAGAACAAGTGCACAGATCCTTTAGAGGAGAGCTGCTGTTAACGGGCGTGGCTGATATCTGTATTTAGTTCAATAGGGCGACTCAACTAGGTGCAGGATGAGAGGCAGCAGGGTAGACGCCCAGAGGAAGGCAGTTAGAAGCTCGGTGAGTCTCCTCACCACCAGCTGAAATAGCCACAGAATCTATTGACGGGATAAGAGTCCTACAAAGCTGAAGGGTCAGACCCTTTAAACGGAGAGCTGGTCCAGACCACCTGTACAGGGGTTTCCTGGTGATCTAACACATTATAACCACAAACTGATTCACCTCTGCAACCACTGACCTGACTTCATGTAGCTGAGGTTTCCTAGCAACAGCTGTCATCCATCCATCATCCCTCCATCAGGTGAATGAAGGGTGGGGGTCTGCAGCAGTGCTCAGTGATATGAGGGAGGATGAAGTCAGAGGAGCTTTAATGGTGGACAGGTGTTTATTGTCCTTCTTGTTGCCATCTCTTGTCGTCCATGTGTTATGTTCTTCTTCGTTGGTGGATGCATTTTAACATGAAGCTCAGTCAGTTCTCTTGGAATGGAATGTGATGGGACATGAAATGACCTTGTTTGTCCACATGGTGGCAGCGATGCAGCGTTTTTGTTGTTTGCAAAGAGCCATGAAACCACAGGAGGAGTGAGTCAAAGTCAGACTGATGATGAGGTTTATCTTCATCACACATCTGTCCCTGGAAGCTTCTTTCCACCAGTGGACAAACTAAATGAACTGGTCTGAGTGTTGTTGATCCCAGTCAACCAGTACACAACCAGTGTGGCTCATCAGCTGAGTTCACCGCTGACGACAAAGAGAGCTGCTGTCTGAAATTAAAGAGCCACACACACACGTCCAACCTCTTGGTAACACACTTCACCACATCATCCACAGGATCTCACAACCCCACTGTCACAGTGTGGACAACAAGTCAGCACAACTGACCAACACAGACAGCAGAGTGTGGCTCCGAAACACTGTTTGTTGAACTGTGATTAGAGTATTGATGTCAGTAGCTCAGATGGAAAGTAGTGGGGACAACTGTGGGGCCACAGTGTCTTAAATGAGCCTCGACCCGGTGCAGTCTACTTGCTGTAATCCCGTCTTAACAATAAGAACACAGAGTGTTTTTGCACCAGTTGTTCTTCTAAAAAAGATGTTCGTCATCATGATTTCACTAAATGCTCACTGGGTTTTGATTGCACCTCTCAGAAACCTCCTGCATCTTCCTCCAGGCTTCTACCTGATCTCTCCATCTGAGTTTGAAAGATTCTCCTTGTCCCAACCCGCTACCTGGTGGAGCCTCGCCGTCTGGTGGAGGTTCCTCTTCATTCAGGCACCTCCACCCACCGCAGGCCGCTGCATGGCGGAGCTTCACCTGCTCATGGGTGCCCACTCTCTGAGTCTGTTCATTTGACTGTGGAAAGTCTTGATTCCTGACAGCGCTCAGGAGTTTCTGTCACCTCCGTTCTTGTAGAGAAGCCAGACAAGACAGTGAGGACGCAGGTAACGTGTCTTTCAGAGGCTCAGCATCATCAAACATGCACGTGCCATCGGCTGAGGGAACACTACACGTCCAGATGCAGTGTTCTGTTTGATGAGCTGCTGATGATGAGCTGTCTGCCTGATGTTACACACACACCTTGTTTGTGGCTGACTGTGTGGACGTGACCTTTGCCTGCTGCCTGTGTGTTATGGAGCGTGCTTTGCTGAATGATGAGAGTGAGTGCTGGAGAGACAGAGGAGAGAGTGGATTCAAACTAGGACGTAGAAGAAACAGACGTACATTTGATGCCTTCAGTGTGGTTGTATTTGCACCGTGTGCTGCCTCTCCTCACTGGTACGTCAGCTTTCTGCTCCCGTCGTCATCAGACAAACCCACATCAACAAATTGGCGGCTGCAGCAGCGTTTACCAAACTTCATCCCATTGCACGATTTGTACAACCCCCCTGTGAACGCAGCCAGCTGTGTCCTGATGTGACTCAACAGTGGCTGCAGGTCTCATATGACGTGTAGAGTGTATGACCACCGTGACGCTGTGTTTCCTTACAGGAGTCCTTCAGGAGATCCAGAGGTGACTGGAAGGTGACCAGATGTGAGTATCAGCCGCTCACTGCTCCCTCTGAGGCTCTGTCCTTTGGTGATCAGTCTCCATGGAAACATCACTACATGCATTTTAAAATCCTCCTTCTTGTCTATAAAGCACTAAACGGTCCTGGGCTCAGACACATCTCAGCTCTACTTAACGATGTGAAGCATCAGACCCTCGGGTGATCTGGAACAGGTTCACTCACTGTTCCAAGAATCAGAACCAAGCAGAGTGAAGCAGCTTGAGTGTCTCTGCTCCTCACCTGTGGAACAAGCTTCCTGAACACCTGAGATCTGCTGTCAGCTCATTTCCATCAGAGCTTCAAAACATCTGTTTGCTGCAGCTCACCAATAAATTACACACGCCACATCTGTTTAACTGTGCCGTGTTTTCAACATCTTCTATCACTGCAGCTCTTCATTTAAATGGTGTAAGTTTCTTACCTGATTTTATGTAATTGTCACGTGACTTATTAAAATGTTCTAATTTCTATTATTAATTTTTTAAAATGCTATTTCAATGTCTTCTTAACGTTCTGTTTTAATATATGTCCGTGCCTCTGTGAAGCACTTGAATTGCCTTGTGTCTAAATAAACTTGCTTTGCCCATGAGCAACACCGTTCATATTACACACAGCCTTATCATCACATGGCTACAGCTTAAGATGGACTGTGTCCATGTTCACCTTCAGGTTTTAAGTTTGACCAAAATGGATTTTTGGGGGGAAACAGGAGCCCCGTACATAACATGTAGGAGTTCTTGTAACTAAAATTTTCTGACTTATAAATATTGTTCAGTGTAAATTCAAGGTGAGACTCTTTCCAGTCACTACTTTCCATCACAATTAACAGAAAATTGAATAATAATTGCCTAATCAGGCCAATTATATCTGACCCCAAAGCCATCTCTGAAGACACACAGGTTCCACATCTGCTGGTGGTCACAGCTGAGGCATGATGCAGACTTCAAACCCTGGCAAAAGCTTGAAGTGAAAGCNATTAAAGAAAAAAAACCTTTGTCAGAAAATGTTCGGACACATTAGACTTCAATGAGTTATAGGTTAAATTTTCACAAATACGTGCTGGAATGGGCAGTTTTAAAAATATCTGAGTACAGTAACATTGTCTGAGAGTCCCCAGGATTGTAGAGCAATAATCTGACAAATCTAGCTATTCATAATATTTTTTTTGAATCAAGCTTCCTGATTGACTATTACACAATGTGTGGATGTGCTTGATCATCTTGAATTACAAAACTTTTCATGTCACAGTGTAATCCTCATCTGTGTTAAGAGGAGGATGACAGATAAGTCACTTATCCGTTACATCTTTCAGTCTTACCAGCACAGTCTTAGAGGGCAGGAAAGTCTTCTTCATGCCTGTTTCCCAGCTAACCGGTTGCTGGTATGTTTACAGATGACTGAGCCATCCTACCATACGGGTAGGGAACAGGACGAGATGTAGGAAGCCACCAGAAGCTCACTGTGACCTTGAACCCCTCTCTCCTCCCCTGACTGCAGGTTTTGGTTGTCACATGTAAAAGTGCTGCTGATGTTGATGTGATGTGAGTCCTGTGTGCTGCAGGTCACGGTGAGTACAGAGTCTGCAAGCCTGCTGGGAACACAGAGTCGACTTGCTTTTGTCAGGTAAAACTGGAAGGGACACTGGAATCTGAGGGGAGAACAGTATACATGAACCACTATTAGAAAAACATTGGCAGCAGATTCGTCCTCGCCCAAGGCAAGATTCTCTCTGTCAGTTGTCTGACAATGTTAACAAACCACCTTGAAACTGTGTACACTTGTATTCACTCCCGTAGTAATTTGTTCTGATCCCCAATTCACTGTCATGCAGTATTATTATAAATCCACTGTCTTGACTCTTGTAGACTTCTTCCCAGTTTCACAGAGAAATTTCCAACAGAAGCCTAAACCCTTCCAGTGTAAAGATTAGAGACTCTTGGTTCTCTACCAGGTGAAAATCTGACTAGAACGTCCTTTCTATTGAATGTCCATGAAAAAAAACTAAACATCACAGTTAACACGGACTCCATGATCTCCCAGAAGGCAAATCATCCCTTCTTGCACAACACCAGAGGTCAGCAGCACGGACCCTGTGAAAACAACACAACAACACAAAAATCCCTTGAGTTAGTCTCACTTGAATTCATCACAAAAGTGAGATAATTATTGAGACAAGGAATATAACAGCTGAGCTAAATCTGAACGTGGTTTTTTTGTTTGTTTTTTTTGTTTTTTGGCCCTTTTATGCTCTAATAATTTTTAATTCTCTCTAATAGCTGAGTCAGAATGTGTCCATAGCAGCAGAATCATTACCAGCCAATACATTAACAGCCCTCCTAACAATATACAGATGATTCTTCCATGTAGCCCACTGCTACATTGAAATCCTGGCTTTAGTTTCTCAGACCTAATTACACTGCACCGGTGAGCCAAAAATTTATTGTATTCTTGTAAACTATTGCCGTGATAAATGTTTGCCATGAATATATTAATTTAATTTGTAAATCTCTGTTGATAACCATAGACTGGATATAAAGGTTGTAACACCATATTTATCATGTTATATACTTATCTTGGCAAGTTCTTGAAACTTTTTCAATTTTTTTTTTTTTCTTTTATTTATTTATTAAACATCTATTTAAAAAGAAAAAAACAAGCTGCCAGTATATTAGCATGTGACAAACTGGTTCCTGGAACTAAACAAAAAACTGTCAAACATACAAAATAAAGGAAGTTAGTAAACTTGTGTCCTAAAATGGCTTCACGTGTTTTCTGTGGAAAGAAATGCAAGGTTTCTTTGGTTGCGACATTGCAAGCTCTTTCTCACACTAAATTCTAGGAAGATAATATAGATAATATAATTTAGATGCAAAATAATACCTGGACTAGAGATGCTCTGTTACAGAGGAAAATAGAGATAGCGTTCCCTTTTTCCCTTCTGCATGATCACAAACTGTGGTAGCTTCCTGATTCATCTGAGCTATTTCACATTTGCATTTTCATCATTTTCTTTTTTTTTTTGACTAGCTTTGCAAGTAGAGGGGTGATAGATAGGAATTGGACGTGAACTGAGATCACCACAACACAGACACTTACATGAGGGTAAAGTTGAGACAGGGAGGAGAGAAATGAGGAGGAGGAAAGGCACTGCTGCTTAGATTTGACAAGTCTGAGTGTAGCGGGCCTGGTCAAATGTTGCCCAGATGAAGATTAAAAAAAGATGTAAAGATTGTGAAGCATGTGTTTACCTAAAGTCCTTTACTGTAAATTTTCCCTTAACTGCCGAATCGGAAGCTGACTTCAGCCCCACAGTACAACAACAACACAACAACAAAACAATATTTGCCAGGTAAAAAGTAATTAAAAAAGCTTTACCTTTGTGCTATGCCTGTGAAAACAGCAGAGATATGGCAAAGGGAAGTACGATCAGATCCATTCTGTAAAACATGCTGTGTGAGGAAGTAAGGAGACCCTTTAACGACTTGGCTCAGCAGCAACTTTTGCTGACTCTAATTTTACTCTGGAACAAAGCCACGGTCTTCACTTTGGATACTTTTACAGTGGTTTCTATAAAAGATAATACGCACAGGTTTTCAAATGTCATTATTCCCAGCTGCAAAAGTAAAGTGAATGAAAGCACCGTATGTATAATCCATGGTGTGCTTAGGGTGCACAATCCGGCTGTTGGCTCTAGCTTCATAAGCTCTACTTGCAATAAACATGACAATTCACAAGTTGAAGTGAGCAACAGTCTGGGATGACAACCTTGTTTCCAAAAAAGTTGGGGCACTACTCAAAATGTAAAACAAAAAACAGAATGTGATGATTTTCAAATCATGTAAACCCATATTCATTTGGAAATAGATAAAGACAACTTATTGAAATGCTAAATTTTTATTGTTTTTATGAAAAACATAAGTTAAATTTGAATTTGATGCCAGAAACATGTTTCAAAAAAAGTTTGGGACACGTGAAGCAACAAAAGACTTGTAAAGTTGTTTGTAATGCAAAACCAAAAAACAAAACAAAAAAAAAACCTGGGTTGAATATCTCACAGCTAATTAGTTAAACTGGCAACAGGTCAGTAGATTTGTAGATTACTGTACAGTAGATTGGGTATAAAAAGAGACTCCCAGAGAGGCAGAGTCTCTGCAGTGAAGATAGGGAGAGGTTCACCACTCCGTGAAAGACAGTGTGGGCAAATAGTGCAAAAGTTTAAGAATAATGTCCCTCAACATAAAATTGCAAAGAATTTGGGTATTTCAGCATCTACAGTTCATGATATCATTAAAAGGAATTAGAGAATCCAGACAAATCTCTGTGAAAGGGATGAGGCTGAAAACAAACCTGACAGGCAACTCATAACGACATGAGCAATAAACCAGGCCAAACTACGCAAAACAAACAACAAAACCAGAAAGAATGAATGGGGTGGTAGGACTCTAGACAGCAGAGATAGTGCTTGATTTTTTTTCCTTTCCCTGGCAGAAATGGGCCTCCATACCATAAATCTGAAGTTCAAATCAAGAAAAACAGGCACAAATCACATAAAATACAGTTACAAAATATTTTCATCTTCATTATTGAAGCCACCCCACCCAGTCCTTCCAGCTGTACGTCCTCGTGGGGGGATGGAGGCCAGGGAGATGCGCAGCAGAGCGGACAAACCGTTTCCACATGAGAAGCCTGGCGGTGATGAAGCCTGGCAGAGCGATGTAGGCCTGGTCACCGTGTGAGTCAACAGCTTCCACAGGAGGCATCTACGGCCGACGTGAGACGCTGCTTTGATGCTGGTGATGATTCATGGCAGTGGTCACATGGCTTTAAGATGGACTGTGTCCATGTTCACCTTCAGGTTTTAAGTTTGACCAAAATGGATTTTTGGGGGAAACAGGAGCCCCGTACATAACATGTAGGAGTTCTTGTAACTAAAATTTTCTGACTTATAAATATTGTTCAGGTCAAAATTCAAAGTGAGACTCTTTCCAGTCACTACTTTCCATCACAATTAACAGAAAATAAAATATACTGAGTGTAAAGTAATCAGGGCCAGATTATATCTGACCCCAAAGACCATCTCTGAAGACACACAGGCTCCACATCTGCTGGTGGTCACAGCTGAGGCATGATGCAGCTTCAAACCCTGGCAAAAGCTGGTAAGTGAAGCTTGAGTTAATATTTCTAGTGAATATTTATCACTAGTATTAAACATTTGGCCTGATGGGGTATCTATAAAAAGATTTTCAGAACATTCAGTTCAGAAAGTGTCAGTGCAGCCCCTCCTCATATTTAAAAGGAGCTGAGAGCAGTGTTTGTAGCATCTATGATCAAGGACGAGTCTGTGCTGTTCCCCTCAGTTCTCCAGAGCTGTTCGCCTCTTTTAGCTCATGGCTGTGCTGGCACATGAACTCTGCTCTTATTAACTTGTATCCAGGTGAGAGGTGGCACATGTGTCTAACAGCTGTGTCGCTGACAGCTGTGGAGTCAACACACAGTGATGTGTCATACTGTCTTTCTGTTGTGTCTCCTCACAGAGAACTGACTGATCCATGTGTATGAAGCGTTCTGCAGTCCTGTAGCCATGACCACTACTGTCCCCTGGCCCCTCCCCTCACTGACTGACTCCCCCACAAATCCTCACAGCATGGTCACAGCCGTTTTACCCAAAGCTACATGAAGGACATTCCTGCCATGTGACCACTGCCATGAATCATCACCAGCATCAAAGCAGCGTCTCACGTCGGCCGTAGATGCCTCCTGTGGAAGCTGTTGGACTCACACGGTGACCAGGCCTACATCGCTCTGCCAGGCTTCATCACCGCCAGGCTTCTCATGTGGAAACGGTTTGTCCGCTCTGCTGCGCATCTCACTGGCCTCCATCCCCCCACGAGGACGTACAGCTGGAAGGACTGGGTGGGGGGACTTCAATAATGAAGATGAAAATATTTTGTAACAGCATTTTATGTGATTTGTGCCTGTTTTTCTTGATTTGAACTTCAGACTTATGGTATGGAGCCCATTTCTGCCAGGGAAAGGAAAAAAAATCAGATGAAAAGGTAGGCATGATATTAAAACAAAATATGAAAACAAAAAAAACCAAACATTTTTCAAGTCAAACTAGTGAGATACTGAGTCATGATTGAGACACTAAGTTAAAATTGACTCTGACTTTTATAAGTCAATGTCATGCCCAAGGAATTCTTTTTTTTTCTGAATTCATGAGCTACTAATTATTTTTTTTGTAAAAATTTTAAGTCAGTATTTATTCTCTCTTTTTTTGTTATTTTCTCATTTTCTTGTTTATCTCAATTTTGACGTAGAGTTTTTTCATAAGTCATTATCTTTACTTGGTGATATTTTAAATTAAAAGTTATATTTCTGCTCCAGACACAAATGTTTGACTTGGTGTCTCATAATTTGGTGTGACATTATCATCAAGTCATCTCTCAGTTTGATCCAGCATCATAAATTGTTCTTTTACATCAACAGCTTATTACTTAGTACCACCATCATTTTGACTATTTAAATCTCATACTTCACCAAGTTTAACTCCTTAATATTATTATAATTTCGACTCAAATGACTTGTACCTAGTATCTCATAATTGTTAATATCGTTTTCAAGATGAGCATTTTTATTTGGATCAAAATTTTGACTAAGTGAGCATTTTTATTTTTGACATTCCTCCTTACATTTTTTTTTTTTTGGCATAAATTAGCTTCTATACTTTTCAGATAAACAGTCAAGGGAAGATGTTTGTAATGATTCCCCAGAAGAGAAAAAAAACTGATGTTGTTTTATGTATGTTGAATCACACTGTTATTTGCTTTTTTTTCCCAGTCAATTCCCAATAATTGACTAAATTAGCAATAGCATTATTGTATTGCACCACTGTATGCTGCTCACACAGGCCTCTCCCCTCCCATCCATTTTTATTACATGATAAAATAACTGGCCATAGGTACTTCTCCACTACTGCGGTGCTCACAATGCTGTACTTTACTTTTAATAATTTTTATGTAAACCATTTCTTTATGCGAGCAATGAATAATGTAATTTAGGAATGTAATTGTAAGCTACTGCAGTGAAATGTTTGTAATATATACAGTATCTATGTGTCCACTGTACCTGTGGGCCTGTTGTAACTGGGGTTGGCTGCTGTTTAGATCATACAAGGAAATATTTTGGTCCTGTGTCTCAGAATGCTGGGTATTTTAGCAACAGCCTAGAATATATTTTTGCAATGACTCGATTAAGAATCCAATTTTGTTTTTTTGGGTTTTTTTTTTTGTTTTTTTGGTTTGTAACTTCACACTCCAGTTCCTTGTGGATAATTATTACATGTTTTCTCCCAAGAATGAATGTGTCTGTTTGTATTTTCTTATTACACTCACACGTCTTTACTCTGTAACTGATATTTTTCCACATCATTCATCTACAAAGAAAAGTGATTGAATGAGGACAACATTTAGACTTCCAGCCCATCATTTGGCTTGTCTGATTATATTCCAAAACTCAGTGCTCTCTTTCAGTTTCTGTTTTTTCTTTTTTTTCTTTCTCTAAAAGCTGAACTTTAATCTTTGTGTCTTTGTGAACCGCGGCAGCCAGGCCACCTCTGATGAAGCAGATAAAGGAGTGATCAGTTGTCATACATGCACAGCCAAGAGCTTTGATCATCCATTATGAAATGAGGAGCTTTGTCCACTAACTGCCTTGAGCCACGATCGTGGCTTCACTGCAGCCTGAGCTCTCTCAGGAACCTGGCTGAGGCTGGGCCGGCTGACAGAAGCAGCTCTCTCTCAGGAAGACCCTGCAAGATGAGTGCACATCAGATGAACGGTGTAGAAATTGTATTTCTTCATATACACAGATGTGATGATTAGAAGGGCCGAAAGTAACTGGACAAATAAACCTCTTATTCATGAATATAAAGTTCAATTAAATATTTAATTTCCAGTGCTGTAAACTGAGTAAATTTAGCAAACATATAGTTTTAAGGGACTGTCGGCATACCTGCTTCATGTTTCTACTTCTACTTGAAGTATGAATTGTACTTTAGTGCACCATATTTATTTAATACCTGTAGTGTTCTTGTGCAGCAAAGGGACAGTCTATGATAATAGGGGCCAGGTTAGGACTGTTTCTGCCAACAATGGAAGGGGCCTGTGGGAATCAGAGGGCCCCACCCAGGAGAGTTGGAGAGCACGAAGACATCAGCACACAGGTATTAACACTGCATTGTGAAAGTCCTGTGAGCTCCCCCGGCCTAGAGGATGGAGGAAACAACAGACTGACCATATTTATTCACCAAACAAACAACCAAAGTAATTGACAGCAGAGACAAAACCTGTAGCCAGCTACCAATGTATGTACTGGCTCCTGGGAATTCTGGCTCTTTATTTTCCTTCATATCCCTCTGCTTTTAGTTCTTCAACATTCATGAACTGGAGCCTTATAAGCTTTTTGATTATATTGCAAATCCTTGGTGTAAACTGAGAATTTTCAACTCAAAGCACACCTGGGGACAAACACACATCTGTTCACATTTCATCTCACATCACATGCAACTGCACCGCTTTGTGTTCACATGAACCACTAACAATGATGAAGATGTGACCTTACCCACACTAACATCCTCAAGGAGGTTTAATGAGGTCAAACAAGTGGAAACGCCTGTGTGGATGGACAATGGGTGGGCAGGCTCTTTAAAGTACTAGTGGTCCAGATAGATACAGAGTACAGTGTAAATAGGTGTTACTGTAGCTGTATTTCATCTTAGTCTCACCTCCAAACACCTTGGCCTGCTCTAAAAAGTGGACCAATGTGTTTGAAAGGAGAGATCTTGTGGTACCAGACTCTAAGAATCCCCCTTTCATCAATAATTGTATAAATTTCATAGCTCCCAATAGCATCCAGAAAAACTGCTCTGGAACCAAAGTGACTGACCACCACACACTTAAATCACCAACCACTCTTTCAAACAGTGAGTCTATGGTTGTCTGATGTCCAGGAGCTGGAGTCGGTTCTGCTTCGTCACTCACAGCTGCTGTGCACACAAAACAATGAGCCATAAAAGACTTCCTGTTGGTTTATTCATCTCCGGTCTGTGCAGATACAATAGAACCTAAAACACGCTGCAGCACACTGCACCATCGCTGCAAGTGGCATTAGTTACTGCTGAGGAAAGTTTATGGAACATTAGCAGTCAGAGAGAAGCGTAGAAACAAAACACATGGAAGGCTCTGATCGAGGTTTTGAGAATCTTAATGATGATATACACGAGCTCTGCCCAGACTAAAGAATGGCTGTCGAGTAGGAAGTGTGAGGGCTGAGCGTGTATGAAGGTCTTGGCCTGAGGAGCGTGGTGGAGAGGTGGACTTTCTTATTTTGACTCGCTGTCTCCGGATCTGCTCATGTTACTGCCTTTTTTTTAGGTGGTGATGCCAGCAGCAAAAAGAGCTGTAGAGGTGGATGAAGTGGAAGATCTGTCCCAACTGGAGTGAGTCAGCACACACACACACACACAGACACACACAGCACCTACAGTATAATTAACCTGTCTGCCTACTGTATGTTCTCAGAGAAGTGTGCGAGAGTTCTGTGCTTCTGAACCTGAAGAAGAGGTTCCACTGTGACTGTATCTATGTAAGTTTCATTACTGGCCTCACACATCTGAAATATTTTACATCAGGTAACTCAGGTACTCTCCTCTTCTTCACCTCTCCAGCAGCTGCCATCTGTGTTAAAACTGAAAAAGATGACATATAGCTGGGTATATGCTGAAGAAAATCACACCATGCATGTAGGGTAAGGACAATTTAAAGGTGCTTCAGAAAAAAATGAAAGCATAGATAACTGGCTAAAATTTACCAAAACAAATCTGTTTCTATCTACAGTCTCCTACCACCAACAGGTCAAATGTTTCAGTCAGTGTTGTACTCAAGTACTACATGGATTACCATGACAGTTGGCACAGACATGGATTGCTCATTGGATCAATTGTGATAACTTTAATGACCCCCTTACTTTACATCTAGCACCATCCTGAGGTCAGACTTCCAACTTGTCCATTACTTTGATTTATAACCTGCAAAATGACATTCTCATCAGCCTCAGTTGTTTTGTTTTTTTTTGTTTTTTTTAATCAGCAACATTAATGTTACCAACTGATCAAGTTGTCAAGCATCACTGTTTTGTCTGCTACGGCGCTAGTTAGCATGCAATTCCCTCCTATTTCACAAAATATATTACAGGCAACTGTGTCAGGCACCTTTGTCTACACATCATTTTTTTTTTATTATTTTATTTTATTTAAGTTCCTGTGAGCAAACAATGACATGTTATCAATTAGTCAATTAATCATGGAATCAATTTCTCCTCCACTGGGAACAAAACTTCACATGGTTGTGTTCACCACAGTTCTCTAGAGCGCAGCACTTATATATTCTGATTGGTTGCTGCCAAACTGCATCATAGCTCATTACCATAAAATTGCCTTGACCGAAACTTTTTCTGACACCCACACCACACACTGCCAAACAGGAAGCCACTGCTCATGAACGACTTCTGGTCACTTTGATGTCGTCTCTACTCTCATTCTGAATGTACAGTTAGTCCTTCAGTTCATTTCTTCATACTCTTTGACTGACATGTGTGCTTCATTAAGTGTGTTTTGTTTGTTTCAGTTTTCACTTCAGAATTTATGAACTGCATTGGTGCCTCTGTCTAGTTCTTGTTTCATTTGCCTTGTAGGCCAATGAGGAGAGGAAGTACCATGTGTTTTATGAGCTGCTGGCAGGTATGAATGACTGGGACAAACAGGAGCTCTACCTGCAGGGAGCTCAGACCTATTACTACCTCAACCAAGTACATCACACATCAGTGAACACACAACTGTTTTCATCTCTGGTTTTCATTGTGTTTCTCTTTCACTCATTAGACATTTTACACAGTTATTTTTTCTCTGTCCTGCTGTAGGGTGGTGCCTGTGAGCTGAACGGGAAGCAGGACCAAGAGGACTTCCAGCTCTTGGTTCAGTGCTTTGACACCATCGGCCTCCATGCTGACCAGGTCTCCACCGGAACTCAGGGGGCATCTCGATCAGATGCTTGAACCACCTCAACTGGTTCCTTTCAGCTCAAGTGGTTCTGCTCTCTACTCTGAGCTCCTTCCAGATGTCTGAGCTGCTCTGCTTCTTGACTGGCAAAATACCATGACCCCTGCATTACCCCTTCACTGTTCCACGCAATGTGTGTCGCTCCTCCAGCAAGCTCACATTGTGGCAGCAGGTATCATAATTTCATTTGCCTTACCTGAAAGGGACATGACTGACAAATAACTGTGAGCGCTCTTAAATAGCAACTATACAGTCTTCCAAAACTTTGTGTCACGCATTGGTTACTTCCTCATAAGCCCTGGGATGTTAGCTACATCTATACAATATAATATTACATTTAGTGTTTATTGTCCATAAACATAAATTTCCTTTATTTGGAGAAAAGGAGATTTCCTGGTGACAGTGAATGCATCAGTAAAGTTAGTCTGAAAGTAAAGTTTTACACTGATGAAGTGTTAGAAATTGGCTAATTTTGAACATTTGACATTGAGCTGTGCCTCTGCCTGTAGTCAGGTGCTCTTCACTTGTCCAGCATGGAGGGAAAATATTCATTTCAAAGTCACTGTTATATTCTGACAGACTGAACAGTGGAGACTGTAGCTGCTAATGTTATAAGCTCCCAGCTCACATGATGAGCTGTCGCCACGTTAGCCTGAACAAGCTAACGTTAGCCTGAACAAGCTAACGGTAGCCTGAACAAGCTAATGTTAGCCTGAACAAGCTAATGTTATCCTAAACAACTAACGGTAGCCTAAATTAGCTAACGTTAGCCTAAACAAGCTAATGTTAGCCTAAACAAGCTAATATTAGCCGAAACAAGCTAACGTTAGCCTAAACAAGCTAACGGTAGGTAAGGTTAGCCTGAACAAGCTAATGTTAGCCTAAACAACTAACGGTAGCCTAAATTAGCTAACGTTATCCTGAACACGCTAACATTAGCCTAAACAAGCTAACGGTAGGTAAGGTTAGCCTGAACAAGCTAATGTTAGCCTAAACAACTAACGGTAGCCTAAATTAGCTAACGTTAGCGTGAACACGCTAACATTAGCCTAAACAAGCTAATGTTATCCTCGGTGAACATTGTGTGTGGAGCGTTGCTACAACAGAAGTCATCGTCATAGTTCACATACAGGAACAGTAACTTGACATCAGACTGCAGCTGCTGATTAATTTAATAATTGAGTATTTACCAATTATTCTATCGATCGAGTATCTTGATAAGAACTATTCTTGTCTTATTAAAGAGCAATAGAAAATATGAAAAAGAGAAAACAGGCCTCATAGAATGAGAAAGTAAGTGGCCCTCCTCACTTCCTGTGTGAACACCTGTTAGACTGTTACTCTTCACAGTGAGGACACGTGGACGTTGACCAACCACATCCAGAGTCACTGTTGAACAAACGTCTCTTTGAGTTGACACTTGGAGCCGGTGACGGTCACTTTATCAGCTGACATGAAAACCGTCACAGATGTTATCAGCTAGCTCGCTAATTACCGTTAGCTCCCTGATTTGGTGGAGAACTCTGTGACTGAGGTTTGAACATTCAGCACACGCTGCTATCACGCTCCCCGCTCCTCCTTCTTTCTGCGTGGACGACGTCTCCACCTGCCATGGTTCATGTGAGGCTCCGGGCCGATGCTGTCAGGTCCCAGCAGAATGAAAGAAGAGTCAGTGCAGCTGCCTGTCCAACATCAGGACCCTGAGGAGCAGCTCTGTTCCTGTACTGCAGGGTTCAGCCGCTAAGCTCCAGTGTGACAGTACAGTAGAGTGAGGAGGACAGAAGCTGCTCTGAAGACGTCCACAGAAAACACAGCTGGACTCAGCAGAGAGAGATCACACTGACGCTGTGGTGTGTGGATGTTGTGTGTTTTGTCCTCACAAGAAGAAAGGCTTTTAGGATGAGGCCTAACGTAACACTGTCTCTGCTGGTGACTGGGTTTGGTGGCTGGAGTGTTAATTAGCCAGTGTTGGCCTAAAATAAATGAAGGGTAGAAAAGAGAGAGACACAGTAGGTCCATCTAAACCACAGCAGGGACCGGTCCGGACAGAAATCAGAGCAGCACTGATCAGGACTGATGTGGCTCAGTGGCTGAAGAGTGGGCTCTGTCCACATTAACAGGCTCCTCCTCTCCTCTGTCCCCCTGACAGCCTGTGGGCTCCGGCCTGGACGTGTTTGAGGGGAGACCCAGGCTGAGCGTGTGGCGGGGCCGCCATTGGAAAGGAGCTGTTGGACGACGCCCACCAGGATGTCCTGGGAGCCCAGGAGAGCGTGACACTGATGGACGCCAGTCATGTGAAGAGGAGAAACACTGGTGCTGTGTGCTAACACTTTATAACCCAGCCTGTGAATTACAGTGTAGGTCAGCTGAGTCAGGAACCAATAAAATCCTTCAATGAAACAGGACAATGGGGAACAAGAGAGCAACACCTGGCTGTTTGAGAGGAAGGAGAAATAAATGATACTCCAAGTATTTCTGTAAATACTGGAACCTACAGGTTCAGTACTTAAAGCTCCATCCAGTCTAAAGGTAGATGTCCATGTGTTTGTGATTATAAAGCAGGTCTAGGTTCTATATTAATACTGTGAAAGTATCAAAGCCTCAGTCCACAGAGAAATGCACACAGCCTGTATTCAGAAACTGAGCCTTAAAACCAGCCGCCAGGACTTCTGGAACTTTGTGATGTCACAACAAAGCAGTCACCGCCCTCAGCCACGCCCCAAGCCCCGCCCACCTGCACCCACCATCCAACCTTGCAGGCTTTGGTTTCTCTGAGTTTTTACCTGAAATTTGTTATACTTTTATTGGATCAGAAAACAGTCAGCCAATCAGAAGAGAGACTCAGATCCTCTCTTCTGATTGGCTGACTGACCTGTTGTTTCCAGAGAGAAGCCTGAGAGAGGAGATGTAAAACTACACTGAGATGGTTTTTGGTTCTTAAAACCACAGATATATCTTCTGATGGAGATCAACACTTCAGATAAAACACAGAAGAAGAATCAAATATGGAGCTTTAACAACCTTTTTCTTATTGTGTCATTAAAGAGTAAAAAGGGGAGAACAGCCACACATGATGTCACAGCCCACATCATTATTTCCAGTGCAGCTTCATTTCAGCTCCAGTAGGAAACAGTCAGTGTTTCACTGGTAGCTGATTCATGCAGGCTGTATTATAGTATAGCACAGACAGCACACACACAGACACACACACAACAATTGTAATACTCAGTGTGTGTTCCCAGCATCTCGTATGAAGACGTCCACTGTTGGACAGTAACAGCAGCAGAATGTCTTGCAGCAGTGTGACAGCATGTGATGAGCAGGACTGGACCCTGGAGGCAGACAGACCCAGTTCTGGACTCAGTCGGCCTGATGATGGAACGCAGAGGAATGTGAGATAACAGCTCCTCTGACTTCATCCTCCCTCATAACACTGAGCACTGCTGCAGACCCCCACCCTTCACTGACCTGAAGGAGGGATGATGGATGGATGACAGCTGTTGCTAGGAAACCTCAGCTGCATGAAGTCAGGTCAGTGGTTGCAGAGATGAATTAGTTTGTGGTTATAATGTGTTAGATCACAAGGAAACCCCTGTACAGGTGGTCTGGACCAGCTCTCCGTTTAAAGGGTCTGACCCTTCAGCTTTGTAGGACTCTTATCCCATCAATAGATTCTGTGGCTATTTCAGCTGGTGGTGAGGAGACTCACCGAGCTTCTAACTGCCTACCTCTGGGCGTCTACCCTGCTGCCTCTCATCCTGCACCTAGTTGAGTCGCCCTATTGAACTAAATACAGATATCAGCCACGCCCGTTAACAGCAGCTCTCCTCTAAAGGATCTGTGCACTTGTTCTGGTGCTAGAATATAATTTAGTGGCTCTGTAAGCCCCAAGGATCTGTTGTATTTATTTTGGTTGAAGTAACCTTTAAGAACCGTCTGTTTTTATTTGAACACTCAGTCTTCTTGTATAGTCAAAGAAGAGTCATACACTCAAATGGATTCAGACTTCAGTATATTTACTTACCGTATTTTCCGCACTATAGGGCGCACTGGATTATAAGGCGCACTGTCAATGAATGATCTATTTTCGAACTTTTTTCATATATAAAACGCACCGGACTATAAGGCGCATTAAGCGAAACAAAACAGTCAGATAAGTCAGTCAAACAAACGCGTTAACAATAACTCTCAACATTGTTCAAACGTTAATGAGCGTATTCACAATAACTCCCAACCTTGTTCAGTTGTAACACGTAAAAAAAACACAGTCTGATACCGCTAAATCAAACGTTAGCGTATTCACAATCACTCCTGATAGGTCCTTATACACACACACTGTAATATTATGGTGAAGCACAGTATGTACGCTCCTGACTACGGTAGCCGTAATGCTGCAAGCGGTGCGGCTTTGTAGTTTACCAAAGTCGTACTAAAACATTTTGACAGAGCGCCGTGAGCGCAGTGTACCACACAAAATCGCTTCGAGGTCAGTCAGCACAACCAGAATTAATCCATATATAAGGCACTCCGGATTATAAGGCGCACTGTCATTTTTTGAGAAAATTAAAGGCTTTTAAGTGCGCCTTATAGTCCGGAAACTACGGTATGTTAGTTGATTTCAAAGAATATGTAACCTATTCATCTAAATTAATATTGCCAAAATGAGCTGAGGCTGGTTGGCTTACAAATGACTTTTAGAGGGAGATGGATGAAGTGAAAGCCTGGCCAGGGTGTCTATCTTCTGTCAGCGGCCGATCCCAAGATGACTTGACGTGTTCGAAGTATCTAAACACGCTCTTTGGGAAACCCAAAGAGGGTCACCAGAACCTTCATCATTCGGGCCAACCAGAAGCCATGGCTGACTGGGGAGGTTCTCAGGCTCCTGAGGGCTTGAAATGCCGCCTTCAGAGCTGGGGACCAGGTGGGCCTAAGGACAGCAAGGGCCAACCTGTCACGAGGCATCAGAAAGGCCAAGAGACATTTCTCCAGGAGGATAGCCACCCACTTCAGTGACAGCAGAGACACTAGGAACCTGTGGAGGGGTATTCAGACCATCACGGACTACAAGCTCTCACCGCAGACCTGTGACAACTCCGCCTCCCTGCTAAACCAGCTGAACGACCTCTTCGCTCGCTTTGAGGCAGACAACAGCACCCCGGCACAGAAGACTCCACCCCCTCCCGGCGACAAGGTGTTGAAGCTATCCCCAAATAGCGTGAGGAGATCCCTCAGAAGGACCAATGCACATAAAGCCCCGGGTCCTGACAACATTTCTGGTCCTTAAAGACTGTGCTGAGGAACTCACAGATGTCTTCATTGACATCTTCAACACCTCACTGAGCCAGGCTATTGTCCTCACCTGCCTCAAAGCCACCACCATCATCTCGGTCCCGAAGAAGTCGTCTCCCTCCTGCTTCAATGACTACCGCCCAGTCGCACTCACTCTCATCCTTATCAAGTGCTTCGAGCCCTTACACACCTGGAGATGAAAGACTCCTACATTAGAATGCTGTTCATCAACTTCAGCTCAGCATTCAACACAATCATCCCCCAACAGCTCATTCACAAACTGGACTAGCAGGGGCTGAATACTTTGATGTGGCATCACTGGCCAAAAAAGCCCAACAGCACCTGTACTTCCTCCGCAAACTAAAAGGAGCCAGAGCCCCAGCCCCCATCATGCACACCTTCTACAGAGGCACTATTGAGTCCATCCTGACCAGCTGCATCACTGTGTGGTACGGTGCCTGCACCATGTCCTGCCACAAGACCCTGCAGCGCATAGTGAGAGCAGCTGAGAAGATCATCGGTGCCTCTCTCCCCTCCATTCTCAACATTTATAACACCCGCCTCACCCGCAAAGCCCTCCAGATTGCAGGTGACCCCACCCACCCATCCCACTGCCTCTTCAGCCTGCTTCCATCAGGAAGACGAGAGTTGAGAGAGAGACAGAGTCTCCGGGCCAAAACCAGCAGGCTAAAGGACAGCTTCATTCACCAGTCTGTCAGGAGGCTCAACTCCCTCCCCGTTCTTGCAAAGCTGACTTTGACTTTGACTTTGATCAGTTTCTTCTTGGCTGCACAAGTTGGGGAATCACAGAATTCCAATTTATCGTGCACAACTGGTTGGCAGATTCTTTTCTCTTGCTTCTCCTTTGGTGATCTATTGTCAGCTGTAGATTCTCTGTGAACTCTTGTGAGTCATCTTAAGGCTTGTAGACTCCGTCTCATGTGTAGATGTCTGAGGAAGGAACTTCGTCGATGGTGAGTAATTCACAAACAAAGAACGAAAAACCCTGACTACTCAAGTTACTCTCATTTATACTCCTCCATCTCCCTTTACACACAAACCTGCAACTAGTGGGTGTGGGCTTACACACAAACTTGAAGTTGGTGTATGTGCTAAAAGGTGTTTCATCAGTCCATAACCAGTTCCAACCAGATCATATCATACTTAGTTACAGCAGTAGCACATCTTGAAATCAACAGTCAGTGATCTTTCTTCATAATCCAACTGCCTCGCTGTTACAAATCATTCCTTCGCCAATCTAATACATTTCTTTCTAATATATGTTAAAAAGTGCATTTAAAGCTTTTCAAATCACAGTGTTTTGCTATTGAATCACAATCATTCACTTTCTAATCATTTCATATGTTCACAGTCATCATCACACTCTCTTCCTTATACTGTCATGTTCACATGACTGCCACTTCCACTTTTCTGACCTACTGGCCCACAAGGGGATTTTCCAGGTCAGGCATGTCTCAACATGTCACATACTAATTTTTTTATGATTAAAATCATTCCTTTATATTGCTTCCATTATACATTTCTTATTGATATTTATTTGCAGCATAATCATTCAAATAGAACTCGGTGTCTTACTGTTCAGTTCAGGATGTTTGTCCCTTTAAGTTGATGTCAGGAGCTCTGAGATCTCAACCCTTCTGGACAAATGAGATTCATTAGTGAAATAATGAGACAGATTAGTGATGTGTAAGATAACGTGATGTGTTGTTATAACAGTTTGTTCATTGAATAAACTATATACATGGTATGAAGAAGGTATTTCCATTTATGGAAGACAAATAGTCTTATTCATTCAGGAAGGAGGGAGTCCAGGGAGACTCATCTGATTCCTTCAGGGTTTACCACTGACTTTAGGTGTTTATTTTTTTTGTAGAATGTTGTGTATAACAGTTGACAATATGGTGTTTTATTTGTTTGTTTTTTTGTCTTGTTTTTTTCATCAATGCTTTATTTCAAGCTGAATTGAGTGCTTTTATTCTGAAAAGTTGGACTGAAGTTCAGGTTCTGTTGTTCTCTTGACAGAGCTCTGAAAAAGACACCAGTTCAGTAAATCCTTCAGACTGACATGTGACTGTGGCCACGACACCACATGTGAACAGGAACAAAGTGTGTGTGTGTGTGTGTGTGTGTGTGTGTCTGTATGTTGTTGTGTGTGTGTGTGTTTCTGGGTGTGTCTCTTGAGCAGCTTGTTTGTCCTGACTCTTGTGTATGTGAGCTCACAGTCAGTGTTACTGGTTTCCCTCTCAGACTGACTGAAGTCCTGAAGATGAGTGATTGTGTGGAGGAAGAGGAGGACAGAGCAGAGTCTCCAGGACCCAGCTGTCTGTCTGTGAAGAGTCACCTGTCCAAAGATAAACCTCCGTACTTCAGTCCTGAACCTGGACCCTCAGACTCACAGTAAGAGACCTGCTAAAAACCTGTGAACCTCCAAACTGTCTCTGTAACAGTGTTTAGTGTGTTGAGCTCCTGCAGTGATGTCACTTCCTGTAACAGCTGCCATAGTGTTGGAGAAAATAACTTCCCCTGGTTCCTCTGACATATCGGTGTATGAACAGTGACTGGTGAAATGATCCCAACAAATTACCCCAATAATTACTGTTTTTGTCAATGGAGTCTGGTATGTGGCTTTGAACAGAGCAATGGCTGTTTCTGGTTAAACAAAAAGGATAATTCCTTTAACAAAAAGGTCTGTCTCAGAAGGAACCCTGTCCATAATATTGTCAGACACATATATTCATAGTCTGAACCTGTTAGTGGCAAATCAGGCACTTTCAGTGGACGTACAAATGTGGACAAATGCCTTGTTTTCTTACATTGCAGCTTTTACCTCTTATAGCGTTCTTGCTTAATATCCCTCCAATGGGCCTGTTTGGTGGAATCCTGCTGTAGCTGTAGACGTCTGCTCGCACACTTTCACTCTGCACACCAGCAGTTTCCTCTGCAGAGAAGAGCTCTGTCTTACTACCTGCTAAATCCACCGTTATCAGAGAAATCCACCAGGGTGCAGGTGCACCTGGCTTTTAAAGGGGATGGGAGAGCTCTCTGATTGGTTTATTACATGTTACGTCCAAAACACACACATAATTAATGAAGACACTAATTACAACCCTTTTGAAGCATGGTGCTGCAACTGTCTGTCCACTGTTAAACTAACAAAAGTGGATGAGGACACGTCCTAAATGCTCTGGCTCCATGTGCCTAGATGGTTAAAATAGGCCCTAAGTCTTCAGAAGGAACCAATGGGCCAGGTGAGAGCCACTGACAGAGGAGGGAAGTCACGAAGTGTTGAGAGATGAACTCACACATGTTGTTTGGTCTTTTCATGGGGTTTGTTTGTCAAGAACAAACTGTAGAATAACAGCAGAATGATCTTTAATTACACACAAGACTGTCTTTACCATCACTGATATCTGTGCAGATGTAACTCTGACAAACTGTGTGTTTGTCAGTGAAGTTGTGTGATGGTCAGATGAAGCCTGCAGCAGGAATGTGGTGTTTGCTGTTGTCACAGTCATGTAGAAACACACAGGCCTCCTTGTGTGAAATGAAGCTGAACTCCAGAGAAAGAATCAATATGGAGAAGAAGAGCAGACACATCAGCAGCCATTAGTTTTAGTCAGGATGTTGTTTTTGTCTTCATTTGTGGCAAGTGGCAGTGTCGTGGTCACAGACATCTGATCCTCTCATCTTACCTTTGTATCACTCTCTTCTTTAGAGCTGATGTGAGACAGGTCATCAACAGCTGGAGACTGGACACATTTAATGACTGATGACACACAGTGTTGTTTCTGGATGCTGCTGTGTTGCTTCCATCCTTCAGTACAGTGTGTGGTGCTGGATGGTGACGTCACTGCAGACATCAGCTGAGAGTTCCCACAATGACTCTGTCATCAGAGAATTGATCAGTGATCAATGTGATATGAATAAAAACATGTTTGTGTTTGCAGAGGTCAGAACCACAGACTGAGAGCAGAGTCTCCAGGATCCAGCTGTCTGTCTATGAAGAGTGACCGGTCCAAACATGATCCTCCAGACCTCAGTCCTGAACCTGGACCCTCAGACTCACAGTAAGAGACAGTTTCTACTGTAAACTGAGCTGAAGATGATTCAGTTATTAGACATATTTGACTGTGACATGTTAGTGATGAAGAAATGTCTTCAACAGAGAGAAGAGGTGTGGTGTCTCTGTGGAGGAGAGCTGTCCTGCTGTGCTCTGTGTCAGGACGTCCTGAAGGATCCTGAAGGATCCATTCTCTACAGGCTATGGAAATGGGTCGCCTCATTCTGGGACCAGTCTGGTTCTTCAGGAGACCCCTCCTGTCCCCAGTGTGGACAAAGACCAGAACCAGACCTGGATTGCAGACAGCCAGTCAGAGCCAGCACTGTACAGTGAGACTGAACATGTGTCTGCTGATGTCTTCATGTCTGAAACCAGGACCTGTTGTTTTCTCCAGTTTCAGTTGTTCTATCACACAGCACTGCATTTCAGATGATTCTAAAAGACACAACATTAAAAAGCTTTTCTTTGCTGCTCTTTAGTTTTTCTGTAGCTGATGAAAATATTCAGCAGATTCTCAGATTCTCTGTCTTCAGTCTGACATTGTCTCTTCTCTTTCAGCAGATAGTGGTCTGCAGAGGTTTTAGATCAACATAAGATCAGTCTGAAGAGCAGATGTGAACGTGTGATGAAGGAGTGATGAACAGTGAAGTGTGAAACCCCTCCTCAACAGGATATACCTGACGTTACATTGAACACGAGGGCAGGAGTGAGAGGTTAATACCGACAACATGAGTGACAGCTGGAGACCAGATTCAAGATAAGACCCTCCAGACGGTCTCAATCAAGTGCCTACGACTCTTTAAAAGCTTACCTGACCTAACAGAGCCATCAGAGTGGTTCTGAACAATGCGTGTTCGCTGGTTCTTGGAAGACCTTCTTAGTGGCAGAAGTTGCAGTCTGGACTGGGCCAGAGGGCCTTTGGAGAACCAAGATGTCTAGTCTGTCTGGTTCTGCTTTCGATTCAGGGAGTCTGAACTTGATCAGAAACAGCAGTACAGTCTTCTCGGGCTGCTCCATGTTTTCCATCCAACATTACAGAAGGTCACAGCAGAGCAGCTGGCTGTCTGTAAAGTTGTGTTCATCTTGGACGGCCTGGATGAAAGCAGACTTTCACTGGATTTTTAAAAACAGGGAGTGTTGTGTCTGGATGTCACCAGACATCACTACAGTCAACACTGCTGCTGACAAACTCATCCAGGGAGGACCTGCTTCCCTCTGCTCTGGTCTGGATCACTTCCAGACTTGCAGCAGCCAATCAGATCCCTCTATGTGTTGACAGGGACCTAGTACATAGGGCTTCACTTGAACGCCGAAGGAGAAGTCAGGGTTCAGGGGAGGAGATTCCATTGATGAAGAGCTGTCCAGCAGAACCATCTCCCACATCGAGACATCACGAAGCCTCCACGTCATGTGCCACATCCCAGTGTTCTGCTGGATCACTGCTACAGTTCTGGTAGCACATGTTGATACAGTAGCAGAGAGGAGGCTGCCCAGACCTGACTGACTGTTTTCAGCACATTCTGTGGTTCAACAAAGAGGAAGAGAGCTCAAGTATCGATGAGGAAATGAGAACCAGTCCCAAGCTGATGGGAGGTGACATGGAAGTTCTTCTGAAGCTTGGGAGGCTGGCGTTTGAACAACTGGAGAATGGAAACATCATGTTCTACCAAGAAGACCTGGAGCAGTGTGGTCTGGATGTCACTGAGGCCTCGGTGTACTCAGGAGTGTTCACAGAAGCTTTTAAAGAGGAGAGAGGGTTACACGCAGAGAGTGTGTACTGTTTTGTTCATCTGAGCATTCAGGAGTTTCTGGCTGCAGTCTACATGTTCCACTGTTACACCAACAGGAACACAGAGGTCCTGGAGAACTTTCTGAGACAAGACTGGGATTATTACAACAGGTACAACCTGGAGGACTTCCTGCGAAAACATGTTGATTCAACTCTGGATATCTTCCTGGGGGCAGCCATGGTGAAATCCCTAAGAAATAAAAATGGTCACCTGGACCTGTTTGTTCGCTTCCTTTATGGCCTCTCTCTGGAGTCCAACCAGAGACTCTTAGGAGGTCTGCTGGGACAGACAGAGAACAGTCCAGAAACCGTCCAGAGAGCCATCAACAACCTGAAGAAGATGAACAGTGATAAAATCTCTCCTGATAGAAGCATCAACATCTTCCACTGTCTGATGGAGATGAAGGACCGCTCAGTTCATCAGGAGATCCAAGAGTTCCTGAAGTCAGAGACCAGATCAGAGAAGAGACTCTCTGAGATCCATTGCTCAGCTCTGGCCTACATGCTGCAGATGTCAGAGGAGGTTCTGGATGAGTTGGACCTGATGAAGTACAACACATCAGAGGACGGACAACGGAGACTGATCCCAGCTGTGAGGAACTGCAGGAAGGCTCGGTGAGTCCAGACATGATCAATATAATTATCAATCAGTAGATTAGATCAGTAGTTGAGTCAAATTCAGAAACACAGTTTTCATTTATTCTCATTATTCTCAGTTTTATTTTTGAAACAATCAAAGGTCAGTGTGTGTTTTTTCTGGAGGTGTTGTAAATAATGGAGATGGAAATGGAGAATAAAAGCTGTTTTTTCTGAACAAGATTCTGACTCTGGATCAGATCAATATGGATGGAAACAGAAATGTAACAATCATTTTCCCTCTTTCATCTGCACAACAAAGATTCCAATGAAACTCTGCAGGTCTGAGAGAGAGTGATGAGTATATTGTTTTCATGTCAAACACAATGATCAGATGGAGATGAGCCACAGATGTGAAGAGCAGGATGTTCACATCATCATCTTCTTCTCTCAGATGCCGCAATTTTACTCAGTGTTTTTTATTACAAACTGTCTGATTTTATTCTTACACATTTGATATTTTCTCTCATCACAGACTTGTTGGTTGTGGACTCTCAGAGACTCACTGTGAAGTCGTGTTCTGAGCTTGAAGTCAACTCCTCCCATCTTAGAGAGCTGGACCTGAGTGGAAACTGGGACCTGAGGGATTCAGGAGTGAAGCAGCTGTGTGCTGGACTGAGAAGTCCCCAACTGAGATCTGGAGACTCTGGGGTCAGTTCACTGACTGGAGTTTTTCATTGGTTGGTTCATTTTCAGGATTTCTGTGTGAGGATTTAAAAAATCAGCCAGTGAAGAGAAAGAAGGAAGATGAGACCAGGAGCAGAGTGGTGATGGGGAGGGTCAGGAGAATCCCCGGGGGCCATTTGGGGTCCGGGGCCGGACTGATTATTGTGTAGACTAATAATATTCTGTTATATAAAGGTGGTCTACCTCGCTGCACCATCCTGCAGCCAAAGCGCTCCAGGTGTCCTTCATGTCATATCTAGTTGATTGTGTGTGAACACAACAAAAGTTCAGACTTGATCTTGAAGAATGGAGCTTCTTCTAATCACATGAATAACACAAGTGGTCATGTGACTCTGGTTCAGGAGCAGTTACCAGAGCAGACTGACACTGACACTCAGAGAAACTCTGTTCATCATCTATCAGACCTAAACCGTGAACGTTGTGCTGAGCTGAAGGGTTGTAGGACTGTGAGCACAGGTTTGATCTCTGCTCTGTGACCTTCATTAACCCCGTCTTCACTCAGTCTGCTCCTCATTGGGGGTTGATGTGAAATCAGGATGAATCTAACTTCTTTCATTCCAAAAGGTTGGGGGAAGCAAAAAAACTTTCCAGCTTGTAAAAATTAAAAAAATCTTTGGTAGGTTTTGTGTTTTCCAGCAGGAGGCTCTGAACGTTACCTGAAGGTGAACTGGTTGTTGCTTGCAGGGTTCACAGAATTCTGAGGGTACAGAATGGGCTGTATCACGGTGGTAGACTGAGGTGGCACATCGTACCTCCTAACGTTCTACAGTGTAACAAGTTTTCTTTAAAGATGTGGACACAGAGAAATCTTTTCCCTCCTCCTGTTAATGTGACATTGTGCAGTTGTTTTTGTGATTTGGAACATGAGCTGCTCCACCATGTTTGTTCTGAAAAGTGTGACTGAGTTCTCACTGTTTGTTCACGTCCTCAGTGTTTTGTTTCTGTGCTGATGTCTGTAGTGTCAGAGAGGGAAAAGACTAAACAGAGCATGAATTCCTCTTGATCTCTCCTCTGAAATACAACTGAACTGAGGTAGAGCAGCAGCTGTCACTGTGTTCACATCAACAGCTGTATGAATGTTGTACTGACATTTGGATGATGTGTGTAGAAGGCTGACATGATGAAGATCCACAATAACAGAAGGATAAAGTCACTCTACTCATTTTAGAGAAAGATCATTGATGATGCAGGACAAATTGATTGATTATCAATCATGTGATCGTAACTCTTTTATTCTTTATTCAGATTGGAGGAGCTGCAGTTTGTCACAGATCAGCTGTTCTTATCTGGTCTCAGCTCTGAAGTCCAACCTCTCCCATCTGAGAGAACTGGCCCTGAGCTTCAACCAGATCCTGCCGGATCCAGGAGTGAAGGGTCTGTGTGGTTTTCTGCAGAGTCCAGACTGTAGACTGGAACTCTGAGGTCAGCTTCCACTGTTGTTATAGATCTTATATCTTGAATCAACAGCTAATGAAGCTTCACATACAAGTTGAATCCATTGACTGTGAATGAATGGATGACATTGTAAATAGTTGTTGTCTCATGTTTCCAGTTGTATCTTGCTCTCAGAACTGATAAATGATCTTCAGTTTTTCAGGTCTCATTTCACTCCCTTGTCATGAATAATGTCTGTTCTCTTCAGTTCAACCTTCACAGCTCACACACTCGTATTTCTCTCAGTCGGAGGCTCAAGTGTTTTTAAACCACTGGAGAAATGGTCCAGTGTTAGTGTTTTGTTCAAGTCAATTTCATTTTTTATCAAACAACTACACAAGATCCTCAACAACTAATATTTGTCCCAAAGAAAGTGAAGAAACAATCTTCTTGTTTTCAGTAGATTTCAGTGAAGTGTCAGGACTAATGTCTGTTTGACCAAACTGTGTGTGTGTGTTTTCATCTGTAACACAACAAACAACAACTGTTGTGTTGACAATGTTGTGTTGTACTGACATGATGATGATCCACAATAACAGAAGGGCAAAGTCACTCTACTCATTTTAGGCAATGACTGATCAGGAGAAAATCTGATTGATTATAATGGCAGTCATAATTTTGATTCTTTATTCAGATTGAGGAGCTGCAGTTTGTCAGAGATCAGCTGTTCTGCTCTGGTCTCAGCTCTGAAGTCCAAACCCTCCCATCTGAGAGAATGACTGAGTGGAAACCAACCTGCAGGATTCAGATACCTGAGAGGATCTCCGTGTCTCGTGGAGAGTCAGACTGTAGACTGGAGACTCTGAGGTCAGTAGAGGGGCGGAGTCAGTCCATGCTGCTCTCAGTAGTATTGTACTAAACACAGTTAGTAACAGAGCAAAGATCCAGTGTTTCCTGTGTCCTCTACTCCTCTTGATGTGGCTGCTTCCTCAGTGAAGCTGGAGAGAGGAGAAGGGGAGGGCTCCGGAACTGGACAGAAAGACAGAGAGAGAGACATACAGTCAACCCAATCAGAGCAGTCAGAAGCTTGTTGTGATTATGTGTGTGAGTTGATGTGAAGACGATCGTGCTGTTGTTGTGTTGATGTGTACAGGAAATAAAGCTGATTCCAGCTGACAGCCTCACAGATGTACAGAGACAGTGTCCTCATTCATCAAACTGTCCAGTCTGATCTGAGACTGTTTGTTCTCTGGTTTCAACACTAAACAGCTGATCAGTTTCTCATCTGTGTACAGCTTGAGAATCAGTGTGATGGAAGCTAAGTGCTGGCTTCTTAGTGACAGCCTCTGTTTCGTCTGGATGTTTCAGAAGCAGCTCACATGTTGATCAACACACAGAGACTCTGTGTTTAAAGTGACTTCAAAGCTTGACAGGTAAAGGATGAACTCATCTACCCGTGACCTGTTGCTGAAGTCAGCTCACTTTGTTTCCACTGTGGACTGAGTGAAGTGTGCAGAGTGAACAGACTTGATGCTGAACGTCTATGCAGGTCTGTGAGCTTCCAGCTCAGTGTGTTGACTCCAACACGTTAACATGAGAGCTGAGAGGAAGCAACTGCTGCACATCTGGTCTTAACAGGACTGAAGTCCCTGATGCATCACTGACTGATGAAGTGAGTCTCTGTAAACACTGATTCATCTCCTCTGCTTTCTTCTTCTCTACACAGATGGGGGTGGTGAGAGTGGAGAGGAGAGCTTGATCACAGCAGTGCTGACAGAGGAAGAGAGAAGTGGAGGATGATCTCGTGCTGCAGTCTGAACTGGATTGAGAACAGCTCACTGTCACACACAGTGTCCAGTCCACCATCATCTCTGTGTGTTCCTCTGGATCTGACAGAGCATCATCAGTGTCTCTTGACTTAAAGCTCATCAAGCTCAGCTCTGAACAGTTTCCTTGTTGAGCTTCACAAAGATGGAATTTCACAGTAAAATGACTGAAGATTAGTTCGACTCAGACTTTGAAGCCTCATGTTCTTCAACTGATCTGTAATGTGAAATTTTGGTATAACTCATTTGTGCCTATTCAAAACTGTGCAACCAAAGACTGTGTGTCTATTTCTGATGAAGTTTTGAAGTGACCTATGTATACCTTATGTGGTGGTTGTGTGAAAGACCTCTTTGTGAACTGATGAAGAACACATGTAGACAATATATGTGGATGCCNATGTTGATGATGGTGTTTGTAAAGCTGTTTTAGAGGCTGCAAAAAAATCCACTCAGAAGAAGGGAGGTCAACACACAAAAAGACAGAACTGTAACCTTGGATCGGCAACAAAGGGAAGTGACTGAAGCAACTGAGGGCTCCGGAAATAAAGCTTTTAAAATGTTGAGAAGGAATCAGAGTTTTCAGAAGCTTATTGAACATAAAAGCAAATGTAAGGAGAACCATAAAAATGCAAAGATGTGATTGTGGAGGTCATTTTGTAATTTAGTGGGAAGGAAACATATATGGATAGACACTGATGAGAAGAATGAATATGTTAAAGAGAACATGGGATAATCCAGTTTGAATGAAGGAACAAACAGTCAAATGAAGTAGAAGCAGAGATGGTAGAAAAAATTAGCAAATCCAAGGCAGATTGTGAACACCAATATCTAGTGAAAAGAGGGAAACTGAGGAAGAAGAAACTACGAGAGCAGAGGATGAAGATGTTTTAGTTACATTAGCATGAGAAGAACAACTTATTCGATGATCTTGTTTAAACTAAGAAACCTATGACACAGAGTGCAAAGCCGGACTTTTCTCAAAGACAAACCAAGTATGTCATCAGCACCAGGCAAAGATCAGGTTTGTTAGTTAATGACAAACCATCTCAGTCAATCATCCAAGGAGGTTTTATTGGAGTTAGATCATAAAGTGTGGGAGAGCGAGAAACTGCCACAAAGCTGGAAGGAAGCTGTCATAACTCCAATACACAAACCAGGAAGAGACAAACCCAGGAAATTATAGACCAGTTACTTTAACATCTAACATCTGCAGAATAATGGAGGAAATGATCAATGAAAGATGAAGTTATTATATAGAAAATAAAGGATCTGTAGATAAATACCAGAGTGGCTTTAGGAAAGGAAGAATTACTATGGATCAAGTTGTATGTTCAGAACATTAGAAAAGCACAGATAAACAGAGAAAGTGTCGTAAAAGTCACTGAGTTACTGGGACGTCCTGATAATAAAGAATGACAGTGGTCCAGTCTGGAGGAACTGATGCATGAACTCGGTTTTCAGCTTCCTCTGAAGACAGGAAGTAACAGGATGTTTTCACGTTATTTGGAGCTAAATGTGGTGAAATGTTAATTTCACTATGAACCACTTTCCAATCTGTGACCCACAATCTTACACTGGCACAAAGCACAACACAATGAAGAAGAATAAGAAATACTTTATTTATCCCTACAGGGAAACTCACAGTTATCCAGTAGCTCCTCAGCTACTGTTCATTGCTCCGGTCCTGTGGATCCTGTATACAGCAGACTTTAAATACAACTCTGAGTCTCCACATCCAGAAATACTCTGACAACACAGCTGTTGTGGTGTGTATCAGGAATGGACAGGAAGGAGAGAACAGAGATCTGATGATGGCCTTCAGTGAATGGAGCCACAAGAACTGCCTCCCTCTGAACCTCCAAGACCAAGGAGATGGTCACTGACTTTCACAGGTCTAGACCCACACTTCAGCCCGTCAATATTAGAGGGAAGGACATTGAGGTGGTGCACACTTATAAATACCTAGGTGTGCACCTGGACAGTAAACTGGACTGGTCCCTGACAACAGATGCCATCTGCAGGAAGGGGCGGAGCCAGCTCTTTTTCCTCAGGAAGCTCAGGTGCTTTGACTGCAGTCTGCAGTGAAGTGCTGCACATGTTTTATCAGTCAGTGGTGGAGAGGGTCCTCTTCTCAGCTGTGGTCTGCTGGAGCAGCAGGTCAGACCAGAACACAAGGAGACTGGACCTGCTGGTTCAAAAGGCTGAGTCTGTGACTGGAGGAGTCTGGACTCACTCAGGACTGTTGTGGAGAGACACATGCTCTGTAAGATGCAGCCATCTTGGACAACACCAACCACCCTCTCCACAGCATCCTTCAGAGCAGAGAAGCAGCTACAACAGCAGCCAACGTCTCATCTCTCTGCTGCAGGACTGAGAGGTTCAGGAAATCCTCTGTTCATCATACTGTTCAACACCTCAGACAGAGACAGTGGATCATCACACAGACTCAATCTTAATTGAACTAAATACATGAGTAAGCTGGATAACTGTGAATTTTCCTATCTGGATAAATAAAGTATTTATTATCTTATTATCTTATCTTACATGCTCTGGTGTCTCTGTCGCTCTCACTGCAGTGAAGCCGGGAACTTCCACACAATGGTTGGAGTGTTGTCGTTTAACCAGGTCTCTGTGAAACACGGACCACTCTCAAGATATGCTCACTTGTTCATCACTATTGCCTCCAGCTCATCACACTTGTTAGCCAGGGAGGTGATGTTCCCCACAAGGATCGATGGTAGAAAAGGCTTAAATCTCCATCTCCTAGCCTTTAGCTTAGCCTTTAGTTTTGCTACTGCTCTGCATCCTCAATACCTCACCTTCAGCTCAGCTGGTATGGGATGTTTATCTCTATGTCTGGTACACTCTAAAGAAAGTCTGTCTTACCTCACAGACATGATGTTCTCCAATGTCAGATGACGCAACAATGCAGAATAAGGACGTAAAAAATTAGGAAAACCCACTAATACTTTGCAAAAGAAGTAGAAGGTACTAGGACTTGCTGCATCTCGACTAGTGCATCAGTGTGTATTGGTGTCTAGTGTGTGTTGGTGTTAAAATGAGGTGAGGTCAGGAGCATTGTCGACTCATCTCTATCTCATTTTATTCAGTTTCCGCTGAGGCTGTAAAATATGAAAGTGAGGGAACAAAAACATGCATTGCACCTTCAGGTGAATATTTTTCAGCCGAGGCCAGCTTGGTGGAATCCTGCTGTAGCTGTAGACATCTGCTCGCACACTTTCACTCGCACGCCAGTGTTTCCTCTGCAGAGAAGAGCTCTGTCTTACTACCTGCTAAATCCACAGTTATCAGAGAAATCACCAAGGTGATGTGCAGGAGAGAGCGTCTTGATTGGTTTATTACATGTTATGTCCAAACCCATGATGAATGAAGAGACTAATTACAACCCTCTTGAAGCATGTGCCTGGTGCTGTGACTGTTTGTCCACTGTTAAATAAAATGTGGGATGAGGACAGTCCCTAATGCTTCTCGCTCCATTGAGCTAGATGGTAAATAGGTCCTAAGTCTTTCAGAAGGAACAATGGGCTCAGAGTGAGAGCACAGACGAGGAGGGAAGTCAAAGGTGTGAGGACGAACTTCACACACGTGTTTGGTTGGCTCTTTTCAGGGTTTTGTCAAGAACAAACATGTAGAATAACAGCACAATGATCCTTTAATTACACACAACTGTTCTTTCAGTCACTGCTGTTTGTGCAGATGTAACTCTGACAAACTGTGTGTTTGTCAGTGAAGTTGTGTGATGGTCAGATTGAAGCCGTGCAGGCAGGATGTGGTGTTGCTGTTGTCACATCATGGTTAAAAACCACACAGGCCTCTTTGGAATGAAGCTGAACTCCAGAGAAAGAACCAATATGGAGAAGAAGAGCAGACACATCAGCAGCCATTAGTTTTAGTCAGGATGTTGTCTTCATTTGTGGCAGCGGCAGTGTCGGGGTCACAGACATCTGATCCTCTCATCTTACCTTTGTATCACTCTGCTTCTTTAGAGCTGATGTGAGACAGGTCATCAACAGCTGGAGACTGGAATTTGAATGACTGACGTGAACAACGTGTGTTTTTGAATTTGCTGCTGTGGTTGCTTCCATCCTTCAGTACAGTGTGCGGTGCTGGATGGTGACGTCACTGCAGGACGTCAGCTGAGAGTTCCCACAATGACTCTGTCATCAGAGAACTGATCAGTGATCCATGTGATATTGAAAAAACAGTGTTTGTGTTTGCAGAAGTCAGAACACAGACGAGAGCAGAGNCTCTGCTCTCGTCTGTGTTCTGACTTCTGCAAACACAAACACTGTTTTTTCAATATCACATGGATCACTGATCAGTTCTCTGATGACAGAGTCATTGTGGGAACTCTCAGCTGACGTCCTGCAGTGACGTCACCATCCAGCACCGCACACTGTACTGAAGGATGGAAGCAACCACAGCAGCAAATTCAAAAACACACGTTGTTCACGTCAGTCATTCAAATTCCAGTCTCCAGCTGTTGATGACCTGTCTCACATCAGCTCTAAAGAAGCAGAGTGATACAAAGGTAAGATGAGAGGATCAGATGTCTGTGACCCCGACACTGCCGCTGCCACAAATGAAGACAACATCCTGACTAAAACTAATGGCTGCTGATGTGTCTGCTCTTCTTCTCCATATTGGTTCTTTCTCTGGAGTTCAGCTTCATTCCAAAGAGGCCTGTGTGGTTTTTAACCATGATGTGACAACAGCAACACCACATCCTGCCTGCACGGCTTCAATCTGACCATCACACAACTTCACTGACAAACACACAGTTTGTCAGAGTTACATCTGCACAAACAGCAGTGACTGAAAGAACAGTTGTGTGTAATTAAAGGATCATTGTGCTGTTATTCTACATGTTTGTTCTTGACAAAACCCTGAAAAGAGCCAACCAAACACGTGTGTGAAGTTCGTCCTCACACCTTTGACTTCCCTCCTCGTCTGTGCTCTCACTCTGAGCCCATTGTTCCTTCTGAAAGACTTAGGACCTATTTACCATCTAGCTCAATGGAGCGAGAAGCATTAGGGACTGTCCTCATCCCACATTTTATTTAACAGTGGACAAACAGTCACAGCACCAGGCACATGCTTCAAGAGGGTTGTAATTAGTCTCTTCATTCATCATGGGTTTGGACATAACATGTAATAAACCAATCAAGACGCTCTCTCCTGCACATCACCTTGGTGATTTCTCTGATAACTGTGGATTTAGCAGGTAGTAAGACAGAGCTCTTCTCTGCAGAGGAAACACTGGCGTGCGAGTGAAAGTGTGCGAGCAGATGTCTACAGCTACAGCAGGATTCCACCAAGCTGGCCTACAGAAGAAAAGCAGCACTGAGGAAAACTGTGTTTATAAATGATCAGTTTCCTTTTCAAAGGTGCAAAAGGGAATGGAAATTTAGACAAAGCTTGATTTATCATTGTAAATAATGTAAAGATTATAGATTATATACCCATATTCAACTTGTGAACTATACATTGGCCACCATTAATATAATGTGTTATATCAAATCTGTTCATGTCCACAGAGGGAGGAAGAGGAGTGGTGTCTCTGAGGAGGAGCAGCTGTCCTGCTGTGCTCTGTGTCAGGACGTCCTGAAGGATCCAGTCTCTACCAGCTGTGGACACTGGTTCTGCAGACAGTGCTTCACCTCATACTGGGACCAGTCTGGTTCATCAGGAGACTCCTCCTGTCCCCAGTGTGGAAAAAGACCCAGAATAAGACCTGGACTGCAGACAGCCAGTCAGACCAGCACAGTACAAGGTGAGACCAACCATCTGTCTGCTGATGTCTTCATCTCTGAAAACAGGACCTGTTGTTTAAACAGTGTCAGTTGTTCTGTCACACAGCACTGACATTTAAGCAGAGGTGGACAAAGTCCACATCTCCCATCACTAGAATCACAGTAGAAGATTACTGCTCAAATATTCCTCCAGTACAAGTGACAGTTGTTCAGTCAGATCTTTACTTGAGTTAAAGTACAGTAAAGTACAGAGTATTTGATTTCAAAAATACTGAAGTATTCAAAAGTGTATTTTTAAGTTGTCAAGTAAGTTTTAAGTCAAGTTGGCTGCAATTGGGTTTTCTCCTGTGATAATCTGTCACATTTTTTGAAATAAAAGAAAATTCATTCATCTGACTAAAAGTTTTGCTACAAAGTATCAAGTACTTCATGTAAATGTAGGGGAGTCAAAAGTACAATACTGGTATTTAAGTGTAGTGAAGTGAAATTGTCCAATAAAAATAAAACTCAACTGAAATACAGAGACTGGAAAAATATATCTAAGTACAATACTCAAGTACATGTTCTTTGTTACTGTCCACTCCTGTATTTAAGATGATTATAATAACACAGAATTAATTAAAATTAAAAAAAACTTTTCTTATCTTTAGTTTTTCTGTATCTGATGAAAATAATCAGCAGATTCTGTGTCTTCAGTCTGACATTGTCTCTTCTCTTGCAGCAGATAGTGGTCTGCAGGAGGTTTTAGATCAACATAAGATCAGTCTGAGGAGCAGATGTGAACATGTGACTGAAGGAACTGATGGAACAGGAAGTGGAACCCTCCTCAACAGGATCTACACTGAGCTCTACATCACAGAGGGACAGAGTGAAGAGGTTAATACCCAACATGAGGTGAGGCAGCTGGAGACAGCTTCCAAGATGAAGACCCTCCATGACGCTCCAATCAAGTGCCACGACATCTTTAAAGCCTTACCTGACCAACAGAGACACATCAGAGTGGTTCTGACCAACGGCGTCGCTGGAGTTGGAAAAACCTTCTCAGTGCAGAAGTTCAGTCTGGACTGGGCAGAGGGCTTGGAGAACCAAGATGTCAGTCTGCTGGTTCTGCTTTC
>JAIFWX010000027.1:0-37658 GCA_037074605.1 Trachinotus ovatus | reverse complement strand
GAAGTGGAGATGACTCTCAGTGCTGCAGTCTGAACTGATCTGAGAACAGCTCCACTGTCACACACAGAGTCCAGTCCACCATCATCCCTGTGTGTTCCTCTGGATCTGACAGAGCATCATCAGTGTCTCTGGACTTAAAGCTCATCAAGTTCAGCTCTGAACAGTTTCCTTGTTGAGCTTCACAAAGAGGGAATTTCACAGTAAAATGACTTGAACTCCGAAGATTAGTTTGACTCAGACGTTGAAGCCTCATGTTCTTCAGCTGAACTTTACAAGATATTATTGTACAGGAGGAACATGTTGATTCTATCAACAAGTGTCACTGATTCAATCATTAATTAACTGGACTTTAAATCCTCCTTTATGGTCAATAATGTTTTTATCCTGACTTCCTGTTTGATTCCTGGTTTTTAATCTGTCATTGTTTTGACATATTACTCCTCTTTTATTCCATAAAGCTGCCAGTTTATTCCTAAATGACTGTGTGTGTTGTTGTTGTGTTGTGTGTTTGTTGTGAAGCTCTTTGTAACGCTGGTACTGTCGCTCCTCGTCAGTCCAGCTAAGTCCTTTTTGTCTTCTCCCCTAATGTCTCCAGGATTTGTGTTTCCTGTTTTATTTTGATACTCACCCGGTGGTCCCTTCACTTCCTGCCCTCCTGTGTGATTACCTGGCCCCGCCCTAATGTGTTTCACCTGTGTCTCATTGTCCCCCCTCCCCCAGAGTATTTAGTGTCAGTGTTCCCTTCCCTCTGATCCAGTTCCTCTTGTCCCCCTTGTGACAGTGGTCGGGCCATTTGTTCCTTTGTGTATATTTCTCAGTGAGACAGTGTGCGACTACTTTCTGTCGATTTTTTTAATGTTGGACTGATTTCCATGTTTTTGGCTGAGTAGCAGCTGATGACGTAAGGTTAAAATCCTCTGTGGGCCAGACCGTCATATTTAGTTTTGGCTACGAAGCCATGAAGGACCACACCTTTGAAGGATGTGGCCGCTGAACTGGGACACATTAGCTACTGATTCCCTACTCAGGGGTTTGTTGACAGCACTGTGCTCAGAAGCAATGACATAACCACACATCTCAGGTGAGTGACAGTTATTATGCTTTGAGACCTTATCTTTAACTGAAATAATTAATTTGTGTGGGATGGGGGGTTAGTTTCTTCTCTTTTCTAACACTTTGGGGTCTACTTCAGAAAGTGGGTTTAGTGAGTTTCTGAACCCTGAGATGAGGACAGTCTGGGTTTTCTGTTCCACACACTGAGATCACTTTAATTCTCATTCACTTACTGTGGTAACTTAACTACCCTGCTAACCAGTTACCAATTCTAACTTACTCTGACAAGCTAACCCGCTCTCCAACAGGTTTTCTTCAACAAACCCTGAGTTTCTGTTTGTCTCCTCCTGTCACACTTTCAGAAGCTTCTGACATGGCATCATGTCCTCATCATAGCGTCTACATTACAGAGCAGATCAGAGACGTTTTCAAGAATAATGTTGAGACCTCCAGGTATGTCGGTGAGGCGAGCAGTACCATAATCTTTGAGCTCCAAGAATGGTCCCACACTTTCTCTATTTCAGAGAAATCTACACACCTGTTTTATTAAAAATTGTGCGGCGAGATACAAACGAAGGAATGCTAAGACAACAGTAAGTCAAAATAACAAGAGGGACATGAATGTGAAGAAGTTGTCTGTGCAGGTGAAGCTAATGAGTTTGTGGAAATGGACGCCGTGCACGCCAGCATCAGTGTTATCCCTGCCTAAATAAAGGCAGGACACATGGACATGAAGAAGGAACAAAACGGTTTCTGTGAGACAGTCAAACAAGACATGAAGAGCTCGGGAACTTAAAAGAAGAAGTTAATCAAGTCCTAGTTATCACTCGGGGACATTGATCTAGAAATACAATGCTGTCATAGATCACTCAGATCAAAACCACCACCACCACAAGCTGCCCCGAGATCCATGATCGCTTGGTTCCTCATCTGTAGAGCCAAGGAACTGGTGTTGAACACCGCATGGAGAAAAAAAGAGGTACTCCTCAATGGAAAAATAGTTCATTTTGACCATGATTACCCACTAGAAATTATGCATAAAGGAATAAGTTTCTGAAGATGTTATAAGAAAAGGGACTCAGGTTGTAGACACCGGTGCTAACAAAAATCTATATTACAATGGGTGACATATCAAAGATTTTACACCTGCCCAGATGGATAAGTGATACAAACACTGGTTCTTCAAAGGTATCTCAACATACTGTCTTGTCTCTGGTAAAGGGAGATTAGTTAGCTTCCAAAAACTTAAAGATAAATACTACTTAGAAAAACAAGAGTTCTTCAGATACCTCCAGTTTAGAGCCTACTTTAATAGTATTATAGAACAGAAGAATGTAACACAGACCTAATTAACATTTAAGCACAACAGAAAACTGATTGTTTGTTTGAATCTATTCATGTTTACAGTCACACAATGGAATTTCCACACTTTATATTGAAATAACCATCTCAGAAGAGGACTGTATGAACATTTGTAAAACCTAAATGAACACTTCAAGTTCAGGTCGTTGGAGGGCTTTTACATGGAAAAATATGATTAGATTTTTCATCACCTTGAAAATAAAACAACTTCAGAAAGGTCAGCCAGGATACAGACATTGCTGAAGCATGTTGATATTGACTAGTGGATCATTTCCATGTCTACTGGGACAGCCCAACTATCTGACACTACTGGTTAGATATCATAGAAAAGATTAACACAATTATGGCTTTTGAGATTAAACATGATTTCTCTACAGTATATCTGGGGAATATCTTACCCTCAATTAATTAAAAGTATTTAATTAAAATAATTTTGACAGCCAGCAAAAAAAGCTATGACAGGAAGGGGGCTAGCTAAAGAGCCCCCAACAAAAGGAGAATGGATTTGAACTGTAAATGAAATATATAACATGGAAAAGCTAACTTTCTCCCTGAATTTGTGTATGTAAAGTAATTGTAAATTTACCTTGTTTCTTTTTTTTTTATCTTGTTTCTATACAGAGATGCCCCAACACAACAACATGTAAACTAATGAAAATGTATGTATATACACTGCTCAGAAAAATGAAGGGAACACTTAATTATCACAGTCTAACACCAAGTCAATTAAACCTCAGGGATATCAATCTGTCCAGTAAGGAAGCAGAAGTGATTGTGAATCAACTTCACCTGTTTTCGTCCAATAAAAGTAACAGGTGCACTGGAGAGGTAACAGCAAGACAACCCCCAAAAGGCAAATGCTATCGCAGGTGGTGGCCACAGACAATTGCTCTCTTTCTTTCCTGGCTGATTCTTCTCTAGTTTTGCATTTTGCTAGTCTCCTTGTCAGTACTGGTAGCATGAGGTGTTACTTGCAGCCCATTCAGGTTGTACATTTAGAGCAGTTCCTCCAGGAAGGCACATCCATGTGTGCCGTCACAAGAAGGTTTGCTGTGTCTCCCAGCAATGTCAAGGGCATGTAGTTAATACCAGGAGATGGGCCAAAGCGACGGGGTGACCAATTAAACAGGAATCAGATGAAAAATAAAGTTTTAATAAAGTGTTGTCGTGTCTGGGAAGGAGTATCTCCTAATTTGTGCAACCAGTAACTGTCAGAGCCCTAAAGAATGACCTCCAGCTGGCTACTGGTGGCACATTTCTGACCAGACTGTCAGAAAAACAGACTCCATGAGGGTGGCATGAGGGTGGCATGAGGGCCCAACATCCTCTAGTGGGACCTGTGCTCACAGCCCATCATCGTGCAGTTTGATTGGTATTTGCCAGAGAATACCACATTGGAAGCTCCGCGTGTGGTACCCCATTCCCTTCACAGATGAGAGCAGGTTCACACTGAGCACCTTTGACAGACCTAAAAGAATCTGGAGACACCGTGGTGAAAGTTATTTAACATCATCCAGCATGACCGGTTTGGCGGTGGGTCAGTGATGGTCTGGGGAGGCATATCTTACTGGTGGGCGCAGACCTCCTCATGCTAGGCAACAGTACCCTGACTGCTGTTAGGTACCAGGTACAAGTACCAGGTACATTGTCAGACTTGATGCTGGTGCAGTTGGCCCTGGGTTCCAGAGTGGCCAGAGTGTGTAGGGAGTTTCTGGACGGCAAAGACATTGACTGGCCCACATATTCCCCAGACGTAAATCCGATTGACAACCTTTGGGATTATTATTATTATTATTATTTATTGTTGCATCAGACACCACCAAGTAGCTCCAACAGACTGTCTAGGGGCTCACTGATGGCCTGATCCAGGTCTGGGAGGAGATCCACCAGGTCACCATCCACCCTCTCATCAGGAGCATGCCCAGATGTTGTCCAGAGTGCATACAGGCATATGGCGGGCATGCACACTACTGATTTGTAGTGTGATTTGATCTTTTATGCAATTTTGAATCCAGCCTTCAATGGGTCCGTGATTTTTATCTCCATTGACTGTTGTTACTTTGTAATTTGTTGAGAGCAAAACGATGTATTACTCAGTAAAGACTTGAATATTTTGTTCGAGATCTGATGTGTGATGTAAGTGTTCCCATATTTTTTTTTTTTGAGCAGTGTATATACATGTAAGAAGATGTATTTACATGTACACGTATGTGTGTGTACACATGTATGTGACTAGGTAAACATGTATGTGTATACATTCATATGTGTATATATAAAAATAAGAGCAAAAGTTTGTAACTCCTCTATTTGAAGTAAAACAGCTACCCTAGTGAGCACTGAAAATAACAACCAATGGATTTTGGACTTCATGCAACTTCTCAATGCTCACTGTATGGTTATACAAGAGGAACTACTTGAATATAACGAAACAAAACTAATCTGACAGAAAAATACATAAAACAAACTGAAATGGACTGGAACAAAACAGCTATAATTTTTGGACTTATTTATTTTTTCCATGTTTGTTCTTTTCTTTTTCCTTTTTAATAAATGTAAAACTCAATAAAAACAAAGTTTCAAAAGAGAATTAATGTCTGAGAAGATTACAATCCTGATCAGACATTACTTTGTTACCTGAGACTTGTCTTTACTAACATGACCTCTGTTATGAGTGTCAGTATGAGGACAGTGACAGATCTCTAACAGATATTCAGATATTACACATTGAGGCTCCATCCTCAGATCAGATTAAAATCTGTCTATATAAAACAGACTGAAAAACTGAGACTGAAACTGAGAAAATCAGTTCCTCTACGCTGAAACATTTATGTATTTACATCACTGTAAACTACTTATTTAATTATTTACATCCCTGTAACCAAAAAAAATCTGAAGCTTTAGACACAGACTCTGATCTATAGTCATTTGCTCTGATTGGTCTCACTGACAGTCCTATCAGAGCTGTCACATCACATTGTAAACAGTAGTGCAGCTGAAAATGCTTTAACAATAATAACAAATTTACATCCAGTTTTTGTCTTGGTGTTTATTCAACTGCTGTTGCTGCATCAGAATCTGAGGTTACAATCAATCTATAAACTCTGATCTCTTTAATCTACATCAGTGAACGTCTGTCTGATCTGTTTGATCTATGTCTATTAACATCTATTTGATCAGTTTCATCTAGATCTTCATCTAGGCCTGTCCGATCTCTTTCATCTAAAGTGCATCCGGAAAGTATTCACAGCGCTTCACTTTTTCCACATTTTGTTATGTTACAGCCTTATGCTAAAATTGATTAATTTCATTTTTACCTAAAAATTCCACACACAATACCCCATAATGACAAAGTGAAAAAAGATTGCTTGAAACTCTAGCAAATTTATTAAAAATAAAAAACAAAATATAACATGTACATAAGTATTCACAGCCTTTGCTCAATACTTTGTTGAAGCACCTTTGGCAGCAATTACAGCCTCAAGTCTTTTTGAGTATGATGCTACACGCTTGGCACACCTATTTTTGGGTAGTTTCTCCCATTCTTCTTTGCAGAACCTCTCAAGCTCCATCAGGTTGGATGGGGAGTGTCGGTGCACAGCCATTTTCAGATCTCTCCAGAGATGTTCAATTGGGTTCAAGTCTGGGCTCTGGCTGGACCACTCAAGGACATTCACAGAGTTGTCCCGAAGCCACTCACACAGGTCCAGAGCATTCTGGAGCAGGTTATCATCAAGGATTCCTCTGTACATTGCTGCATTCATCTTTCCCTTGACCCTGACTAGTCTCCCAGTTCCTGCTTCTGAAAAACATCCCCACAGCATGATGCTTCACTGTAGGGATGGTATTGGCCAGGTGATGAGCAGTGCCTGGTTGGAAGGTTCTCCTCTCTCCGCAGAGCGACGCTGGAGCACTGTCAGTGACCATCAGGTTCTTGGTCACCTCCCTGACTAAGGCCCTTCTGCCCCGATCACTTGGCTGGACGGCCAGCTCTAGGACGAGTCCTGGTGGTTCCAAACTTCTTCCATTTATGGATGATCTGTATATCTATGAACTACTGTCTGATCTATTTAATCTGCACCTACAAATGTCTGATCTGCAGAGAGCAGAGAATTGTCTGGGACACCCCCTCTTCATCTCCTCCACACCTGACTCACTTCCACTCGCAGGTCATCCAATGGGGGCAGTGTGAAGCCCCACCTCCTGCCTTGCAATTGCAGGCAGCTCAGGGTTCAGCTACAGTGGAGACTTGCCATATTGTTGGGCGGGCCGGTCAACGGGTCATTGCGAATACCTTCTCTTCACAGCTTTGACAGCATCCAACAACACTCATTACTGGAGACTCCATAATAAGAAATGTAAGAATCAAAAAAACACATACTCTTTGTTTCCCCGGTGCCAAAGTGCTGGACATAGCAGACAGAAACCTAGACATAGACCCAGAAGTGACCAGCATTTTTATCCATGTTGGCACAAACAACATTCCCAAACAGCAGACTGAACTTTTAAAACATGACTTCACCCACTTGTTCAGCATTCTCAAATCTTATACAGGCTCAGTGCACATTTCAGGGCCAATTCCCACATTTGGCCATGGAGTGGGGCAATTCTCCAGGCTGCTCAGCTTAAACAGCTGACTGTCCTTTGTCTGTGTGGCACAAAATGTGAACTTTATCCACAACTTCAGTGTTTTCTGGAACCGAGGGGAACTTTTTAGTCCGGGCGGCCTTCAACAATGCTGGTGCTCAGATGTTGACTTCTAATTCATCCTTTGAAGTCCTCTGCTTAGGTGCTCATCCTAACACCAAACCATGCCACTCAATAGCTTCCATGACTGGAAATAACCGGTCCATCAATGAATGATGCACACCGGGTCCCAGTTCTTATTTTGATTCCACATTCAATAATTACCTATCTTTTGGTCTTGGACCAAAAACAATTTCCAACAACTCTGGGGAAAATCACACAAACCAGGTTATCCCAGTTACTATTAGTGCTAACTGTGCTGTTACTAATTTTAAACTAACAACAATCTCCTACAATTATAACTCAGTCCAGGTTTGGATTGTTATCAGTATCCAAGCCACCCTCTTTATACACCTCTACTCCTTCTAATTCTGAACAAGATATTCTATCATTAAGTGCGTGTGTGTTTGACGATTGGAGGGAGGTGTGTAACAATCTCAACCTAACTCCACTGATTACTGACCCTACCAGACCTAACTTAAAAAAACATGTCAAATTCAACCTTGATAGATTTAACCTAATAGGATTGACAAAATTGTTGCTACTGGCATTTTTGACCCAGGAATAAGTGGCCACTGACCTATAGCCTGTGTTAGAGATACTTGACAACAGAAAGTTCAGTCACAAGTTGTTCTCAGGAGAATTTTAAAAATATTTCAATGAGCAGGCCTTTTCACAATACACGAAATACATTAAATACATTACAAATCCCAGATGCTGATCTAGTATTGGATCATTTTATACATATTTTTAAGTATGTGGCAAATAAACATGCCCCATTTAAAAAAGAAACAAACAAAGAATTAAAGATAGGTCTAGTCCTTGGCTCACCTCAGATCCAACTCCTTGCTTCAATCAAAAAATAAGGCCTGGCTCCTTGCCAGAAAATCTGCAAACCCTGCCCAATGGTCTGCTTTTAGACATTTATGAAATAAATTCACATGGTCAGTAAGGAAAGCTAAATCTAACTAATATTTAAATACTATCTCTGGCTGTTCAAATCCAGCTAAATTTTTGGACAGTATTGAGCTCCACAAAAAAATTAAAAAAGCAATTTCTCTGCCAACACATGTGAATCATGATCATTGTGTAATATCTGATCAAAAGGAAGTATGCATAATTTTTAATAAACATTATGCTGCAGGTGGTTACCTTCTTACAAATAGGAGTAAGGCATATGATAACCCGTGAGTAATCCAGGAGTGGATACTCTAGGGCATGCTCCTCAGTTTGCCCTCCAACTTCTCACTCCCAATAAGGTCAGTGGAGCACTTCTTGCTATTGAGTCCAAGAAAGCAACAGCTGAAGACGGCCTAGACTCTTTTGTTCTCCGGCTCTCTGCCCTGTAAATCTCAGAAATTATAACACATATTTTTAACTTAACCATTTTATCAGTTATGAAGAATATTTTTAGCATTGGGCAATAGCATTGTGTATGTGAGTATTGCAAGGTTAGGATGCTTACTTCTGATAACTATATGTTGGGGAGTTGCTGAAGTCTCAACAGGGAACAGGGTGTTACAGATAGTGAAGTCAAGGATGTGTGGAGGGGTTGTTCTCCAGATGTGGGGCGACTGCGACATGCCACGGATAGACTGCATAGGTAAAGACGAGGACAGAAGTGTGCAAGGGCACAGTTAACTGATAGATGTGAGACAGCCCTGAGGAGGTGGGAGTGTTGTGTCTGTCTCTGTCGTCTTTTCTCTGTTTCACACAGGAAAAATCAGCTGTTCTCAGGCACGCGTGAAGGAGGTCAAATGGAGTCAGATAACCGCGAAGGAGGCACCTGGGCGAAGGCCGGACAGGCAACAGTCAATGAAGAAGAGTTCAACCTGCATTCTTTGCTTCCTTTGTGTAACAGGAATAAAAAGACCGGGCTAGGGGGAAGTTAGTGTGTCAAACTTCGTGAACTGGCACAGCTGCATGTTGTTGTCAGGGAAAGATAGTTTGGACCTGGAGCTCTGTAACGATCTTCTTTTAATTTTGTGAACGTTTGTTCAATAAATTGGTGAAAAGAATTCGGAATTCGCCTCCTGCATTAATCCCGACCATATGCTCTAATCTCTGTAATAGAATCTTATGATCAATGGTGTCAAATGCAGCACTAAGATCTAGTAGGACAAGTATAGAGACAAGGCTATTGTCTGAGGCTATGAGGAGATCATTGGTAACCTTAACCAGAGCTGTTTCTGTGCTATGGTGGACTCTAAAACCTGACTGAAAATCTTCAAAAAAAAAAACATTCCTGTGCAAATAATCACATAATTGGTTTGCAACAACCTTCTCAAGGATTTTGGAGATAAAGGGGAGGTTGGATATAGGTCTATAATTGGCTAAAACATCAGGATCAAGAGTAGGCTTTTTAAGTAGAGGTTTAATTACTGCAACTTTAAAAGCCTGCGGTACATAACCAGTTGACAAAGATAAGTTAATCAGACTTAATATAGAGGTGTCAAGTAAAGGAAAAACTTCTTTGAACAGCCTTGTTAGAACGGGGTCAAGAAGACAAGTTGATGGTTTAGATAAAGAAACTGTTGAAGTGAGCTCAGGGAGATGTACAGGAGAAAAACAGTCAAAATATAAACCAGTTACAGTGGACTCTGAGGCTGCTGAACTGGACAGTACATCTGAGCCAGCTGTGGGGAGGAGATAGGTATAGATGGATCAACAGAGCTGTAGCTCTCTGTCAGCCTGGCTACAGTGCTGAACAGAAACCTGGATTTATTCTTGTTTTCTTCTATTAATGATGAATAATAGGATGTTCTGGACTTGAGACTTTTTTTATACGCCAATAGGCTGTCTTTCCAAGCCTTTAGAGATTCATCCAGGTTAGTAGAACGCCACTTCCTTTCTAGCTTCCTTGAATTTTGCTTTAAAGCTCGTGTTTCTGAGCTGTACCATGGAGCTAGCCTTCTCTGACTCACTACCTTCTTCCTCACAGGGGCCACAGTATCTAGTGTTGCACGCAATGAGGCTACAGTACTGTCAACAAGATCATCAACCTGTGTGGATGTGAAGTTAAGAGGGCTGTTCCCTACTGCATTGATACATGGCAGTGGGCTAAATACCAATGGGATGCCTTTTTAAAATTTACTAACGGTATTGTCAGAGAGACACCTGCTGTAATGGACTTTTTTCCCCAAATGCTGTGTAGTTCATGACTGAAAACTCAAATGTTAGCAGAAAATGGTCAGATAAAAGAGGGTTTTGGGGAAATACTGTTAGATATTCAATGTCAATCCCATAAGTCAGAACCAGATCAAGGGTATGATTAAAAGAGTGAGTGGGTTCATTAACATGCTGAGAGAAGCCAATTGAGTCTAATAATGAATTAAATGCAATGTGCTTGTGTGTTTGTTGTGAAGCTCTTTGTAACGCTGGTACTGTCGCTCCTCGTCAGTCCAGCTAAGTCCTTTTTGTCTCTCCCCTAATGTCTCCAGGATTTGTGTTTCCTGTTTTATTTGATACTCACCCGGTGGTCCCTTCACTTCCTGCCCTCCTGTGTGATTACCTGGCCCCGCCCTAATGTGTTTCACCTGTGTCTCATTGTCCCCCTCCCCCAGAGTATTTAGTGTCAGTGTTCCCTTCCCTCTGATCCAGTTCCTCTTGTCCCCTTGTGACAGTGGTCGGGCCATTTGTTCCTTTGTGTATATTTCTCAGTGAGACAGTGTGCGACTACTTTCTGTCGATTTTTTTAATGTTGGACTGATTTCCATGTTTTTGGCTGAGTAGCAGCTGATGACGTAAGGTTAAAATCCTCTGTGGGCCAGACCGTCATATTTAGTTTTGGCTACGAAGCCATGAAGGACCACACCTTTGAAGGATGTGGCCCGCTGAACTGGGACACATTAGCTACTGATTCCCTACTCAGGGGTTTGTTGACAGCACTGTGCTCAGAAGCAATGACATAACCACACATCTTCAGGTGAGTGACAGTTATTATGCTTTGAGACCTTATCTTTAACTGAAATAATTAATTTTTGTGGTGGGATGGGGGGTTAGTTTTCTTCTCTTTTCTACACTTTGGGGTCTACTTCAGAAAGTGGGTTTAGTGAGTTTCTGAACCCTGAGATGAGGGACAGTCTGGGTTTTCTGTTCCACACACTGAGCATCACTTTAATTCTCATTCACTTACTGTGGTAACTTAACTACCCTGCTAACCAGTTACCAATTCTAACTTACTCTGACAAGCTAACCCGCTCTCCAACAGGTTTTTCTTCAACAAACCCTGAGTTTCTGTCTTGTCTCCGCCTCCTGTCACACTTTCAGAAGCTTCTGACATGGCATCATGTCCTCATCATAGCGTCTACATTACAGAGCAGATCAGAGACGTTTTCAAGAATAATGTTGAGACCTCCAGGTATGTCGGTGAGGCGAGCAGTACCATAATCTTTGAGCTCCAAGAATGGTCCCACACTTTCTCTATTTCAGAGAAATCTACACACCTGTTTTATTAAAAATTGTGCGGCGAGATACAAATGAAGGAATGCTAAGACAACAGTAAGTCAAAATAACAAGAGAGGACATGAATGTGAAGAAGTTGTCTGTGCAGGTGAAGCTAATGAGTTTGTGGAAATGGACGCCGTGCACGCCAGCATCAGTGTTATCCCTGCCTAAATAAAGGCAGGACACATGGACATGAAGAAGGAACAAACGGTTTCTGTGAGACAGTCAAACAAGACATGAAGAGCTCGGGAACTTAAAAGAAGAAGTTAATCAAGTCCTAGTTATCACTCGGGGACATTGAATCTAGACAATACAATGCTGTCAATAGATACTCAGATCAAAACCACCACCAACGCACAAGCTGCCCCGAGATCCATGATCGCTTGGTTCCTCATCTGTAGAGCCAAGGAACTGGTGTTGAACACCGCATGGAGAAAAAAAGAGGTACTCCTCAATGGAAAAATAGTTCATTTTGACCATGATTACCCACTAGAAATTATGCATAAAGGAATAAGTTTCTGAAGATGTTATAAGAAAAGGGACTCAGGTTGTAGACACCGGTGCTAACAAAAATCTATATTACAATGGGTGACATATCAAAGATTTTACACCTGCCCAGATGGATAAGTGATACAAACACTGGTTCTTCAAAGGTATCTCAACATACTGTCTTGTCTCTGGTAAAGGGAGATTAGTTAGCTTCCAAAAACTTAAAGATAAATACTACTTAGAAAAACAGAGTTCTTCAGATACCTCCAGTTTAGAGCCTACTTTAATAGTATTATAGAACAGAAGAATGTAACACAGACCTAATTAACATTTAAGCACAACAGAAAACTGATTGTTTGAATCTATTCATGTTTACAGTCACACAATGGAATTTCCACACTTTATATTGAAATAACCATCTCAGAAGAGGACTGTATGAACATTTGTAAAACCTAAATGAACACTTCAAGTTCAGGTCGTTGGAGGGCTTTTACATGGAAAAATATGATTAGATTTTTCATCACCTTGAAAATAAAACAACTTCAGAAAGGTCAGCCAGGATACAGACATTGCTGAAGCATGTTGATATTGACTAGTGGATCATTTCCATGTCTACTGGGACAGCCCAACTATCTGACACTACTGGTTAGATATCATAGAAAAGATTAACACAATTATGGCTTTTGAGATTAAACATGATTTCTCTACAGTATATCTGGGGAATATCTTACCCTCAATTAATTAAAAGTATTTAATTAAATAATTTTGACAGCCAGCAAAAAAAGCTATGACAGGAAGGGGGCTAGCTAAAGAGCCCCCAACAAAAGGAGAATGGATTTGAACTGTAAATGAAATATATAACATGGAAAAGCTAACTTTCTCCCTGAATTTGTGTATGTAAAGTAATTGTAAATTTACCTGTTTTTTTTTCTATCTTGTTTCTTACAGAGATGCCCACAACACAACAACATGTAAACTAATGAAAATTATGTATATACACTGCTCAAAAAAATGAAGGGAACACTTAATTATCACAGTCTAACACCAAGTCAATTAAACCTCAGGGATATCAATCTGTCCAGTAAGGAAGCAGAAGTGATTGTGAATCAACTTCACCTGTTTTCGTCCAATAAAAGTAACAGGTGCACTGGAGAGGTAACAGCAAGACAACCCCCAAAAGGCAAATGCTATCGCAGGTGGTGGCCACAGACAATTGCTCTCTTTCTTTCCTGGCTGATTCTTCTCTAGTTTTGCATTTTGCTAGTCTCCTTGTCAGTACTGGTAGCATGAGGTGTTATTGCAGCCCATTCAGGTTGTACATTTAGAGCAGTTCCTCCAGGAAGGCACATCCATGTGTGCCGTCACAAGAAGGTTTGCTGTGTCTCCCAGCAATGTCAAGGGCATGTAGTTAATACCAGGAGATGGGCCAAAGCGACGGGGTGACCAATTAAACAGGAATCAGATGAAAAATAAAGTTTTTAATAAAGTGTTGTCGTGTCTGGGAAGGAGTATCTCCTAATTTGTGCAACCAGTAACTGTCAGAGCCCTAAAGAATGACCTCCAGCTGGCTACTGGTGGCACATTTCTGACCAGACTGTCAGAAAAACAGACTCCATGAGGGTGGCATGAGGGTCAGAGCCAACATCCTCTAGTGGGACCTGTGCTCACAGCCCATCATCGTGCAGTTTGATTGGTATTTGCCAGAGAATACCACATTGGAAGCTCCGCGTGTGGTACCCCATTCCCTTCACAGATGAGAGCAGGTTCACACTGAGCACCTTTGACAGACCTAAAAGAATCTGGAGACACCGTGGTGAAAGTTATTTAACATCATCCAGCATGACCGGTTTGGCGGTGGGTCAGTGATGGTCTGGGGAAGCCATATCTTACTGGGTGGGCGCAGACCTCCTCATGCTAGGCAACAGTACCCTGACTGCTGTTAGGTACCAGGTACAAGTACCAGGTACATTGTCAGACTTGATGCTGGTGCAGTTGGCCCTGGGTTCCAGAGTGGCCAGAGTGTGTAGGGAGTTTCTGGACGGCAAAGACATTGACTGGCCCACATATTCCCCAGACGTAAATCCGATTGACAACCTTTGGGATTATTATTATTATTATTATTTATTGTTGCATCAGACACCACCAAGTAGCTCCAACAGACTGTCTAGGGGCTCACTGATGGCCTGATCCAGGTCTGGGAGGAGATCCGCCAGGTCCACGCACCATCCACCCTCTCATCAGGAGCATGCCCAGATGTTGTCCAGAGTGCATACAGGCATATGGCGGGCATGCACACTACTGATTTGTAGTTGATTGATCTTTTTATGCAATTTTGAATCCAGCCTTCAATGGGTCCGTGATTTTTATCTCCATTGACTGTTGTTACTTTGTAATTTGTTGAGAGCAAAACGATGTATTACTCAGTAAAGACTTGAATATTTTGTTCGAGATCTGATGTGTGATGTAAGTGTTTCATATTTTTTTTTTTTTTGAGCAGTGTATATACATGTAAGAAGATGTATTTACATGTACACGTATGTGTGTGTACACATGTATGTGACTAGGTAAACATGTATGTGTATACATTCATATGTGTATATATATAAAAATAAGAGCAAAAGTTTGTAACTCCTCTATTTGAAGTAAAACAGCTACCCTAGTGAGCACTGAAATAACAACCAATGATTTTGGACTTCATGCAACTTCTCAATGCTCACTGTATGGTTATACAAGAGGAACTACTTGAATATAACGAAACAAAACTAATCTGACAGAAAAATACATAAAACAAACTGAAATGGACTGGAACAAAACACGCTATAATTTTTGGACTTATTTATTTTTTCATGTTTGTTCTTTTCTTTTTTCCTTTTTAATAAATGTAAAACTCAATAAAAACAAAGTTTCAAAAGAGAATTAATGTCTGAGAAGATTACAATCCTGATCAGACATTACTTTGTTACCTGAGACTTGTCTTTACTAACATGACCTCTGTTATGAGTGTCAGTATGAGGACAGTGACAGATCTCTAACAGATATTCAGATATTACACATTGAGGCTCCATCCTCAGATCAGATTAAAATCTGTCTATATAAAACAGACTGAAAAACTGTGAAACTGAGAAAAATCATTCCTCTACGCTGAAACATTTATGTATTTACATCACTGTAAACTACTTATTTAATTATTTACATCCCTGTAACCAAAAAAAATCTGAAGCTTTAGACACAGACTCTGATCTATAGTCATTTGCTCTGATTGGTCTCACTGACAGTCCTATCAGAGCTGTCACATCACATTGTAAACAGTAGTGCAGCTGAAAATGCTTTAACAATAATAACAAATTTACATCCAGTTTTTGTCTTGGTGTTTATTCAACTGCTGTTGCTGCATCAGAATCTGAGGTTACAATCAATCTATAAACTCTGATCTCTTTAATCTACATCAGTGAACGTCTGTCTGATCTGTTTGATCTATGTCTATTAACATCTATTTGATCAGTTTCATCTAGATCTTCATCTAGGCCTGTCCGATCTCTTTCATCTAAAGTGCATCCGGAAAGTATTCACAGCGCTTCACTTTTTCCACATTTTGTTATGTTACAGCCTTATGCTAAAATTGATTAATTTCATTTTTACCTAAAAATTCCACACACAATACCCCATAATGACAAAGTGAAAAAGATTGCTTGAAACTCTAGCAAATTTATTAAAAAAAAAACAAAAATATAACATGTACATAAGTATTCACAGCCTTTGCTCAATACTTTGTTGAAGCACCTTTGGCAGCAATTACAGCCTCAAGTCTTTTTGAGTATGATCGCTACAAGCTTGGCACACCTATTTTTGGGTAGTTTCTCCCATTCTTCTTTGCAGAACCTCTCAAGCTCCATCAGGTTGGATGGGGAGTGTCGTGCACAGCCATTTTCAGATCTCTCCAGAGATGTTCAATTGGGTTTCAAGTCTGGGCTCTGGCTGGGCCACTCAAGGACATTCACAGAGTTGTCCCGAAGCCACTCACACAGGTCCAGAGCATTCTGGAGCAGGTTATCATCAAGGATTCTCTGTACATTGCTGCATTCATTCTTTCCCTTTGACCCTGACTAGTCTCCCAGTTCCTGCTTCTGAAAAACATCCCCACAGCATGATGCTTACTGTAGGGATGGTATTGGCCAGGTGATGAGCAGTGCCTGGTTGGAAGGTTCTCCTCTCTCCGCAGAGCGACGCTGGAGCACTGTCAGAATGACCATCAGGTTCTGTCACCTCCTCTTACAAGGCCCTTCTGCCCCGATCACTTGGCTGGACGGCCAGCTCTAGGACGAGTCCTGGTTGTTCCAAACTTCTTCCATTTATGGATGATCTGTATATCTATGAACTACTGTCTGATCTATTTAATCTGCACCTACAAATGTCTGATCTGCAGAGAGCAGAGAATTGTCTGGGACACCCCCTCTTCATCTCCTCCACACCTGACTCACTTCCACTCGCAGGTCATCCAATGGGGGCAGTGTGAAGCCCCACCTCCTGCCTTGCAATTGCAGGCAGCTCAGGGTTCAGCTACAGTGGAGACTTGCCATATTGTTGGGCGGGCCGGTCAACGGGTCATTGCGAATACCTTCTCTTCACAGCTTTGACAGCATCCAACAACACTCATTACTGGAGACTCCATAATAAGAAATGTAAGAATCAAAAAAACACATACTCTTTGTTTCCCCGGTGCCAAAGTGCTGGACATAGCAGACAGAAACCTAGACATAGACCCAGAAGTGACCAGCATTTTATATCCTTGTTGGCACAAACAACATTCCCAAACACAGTCTGAACTTTTTAAAACATGACTTCACCCACTTGTTCAGCATTCTCAAATCTTATACAGGCTCAGTGCACATTTCAGGGCCAATTCCCACATTTGGCCATGGAGTGGGGCAATTCTCCAGGCTGCTCAGCTTAAACAGCTGACTGTCCTTTGTCTGTGTGGCACAAAATGTGAACTTTATCCACAACTTCAGTGTTTTCTGGAACCGAGGGGAACTTTTTAGTCCGGGCGGCCTTCAACAATGCTGGTGCTCAGATGTTGACTTCTAATTCATCCTTTGAAGTCCTCTGCTTAGGTGCTCATCCTAACACCAAACCATGCCACTCAATAGCTTCCATGACTGGAAATGACCGGTCCATCAATGAATGATGCACACCGGGTCCCAGTTCTTATTTTGATTCCACATTCAATAATTACCTATCTTTTGGTCTTGGACCAAAAACAATTTCCAACAACTCTGGGGAAAATCACACAAACCAGGTTATCCCAGTTACTATTAGTGCTAACTGTGCTGTTACTAATTTTAAACTAACAACAATCTCCTACAATTATAACTCAGTCCAGGTTTGGATTGTTATCAGTATCCAAGCCACCCTCTTTATACACCTCTACTCCTTCTAATTCTGAACAAGATATTCTATCATTAAGTGCGTGTGTGTTTGACGATTGGAGGGAGGTGTGTAACAATCTCAACCTAACTCCACTGATTACTGACCCTACCAGACCTAACTTAAAAAAAACATGTCAAATTCAACCTTGATAGATTTAACCTAATAGGATTGACAAAATTGTTGCTACTGGCATTTTTGACCCAGGAATAAGTGGCCACTGACCTATAGCCTGTGTTAGAGATACTTGACAACAGAAAGTTCAGTCACAAGTTGTTCTCAGGAGAATTTTAAAAATATTTCAATGAGCAGGCCTTTTCACAATACACGAAATACATTAAATACATTACAAATCCCAGATGCTGATCTAGTATTGGATCATTTTATACATATTTTTAAGTATGTGGCAAATAAACATGCCCCATTTAAAAAAGAAACAAACAAAGAATTAAAGATAGGTCTAGTCCTTGGCTCACCTCAGATCCAATTAACTGGACTTTAAATCCTCCTTCATGATCAATAATGTTTTTATATTCACTTCCTGTTTGATTCATGGTTTTTAATCTGTCATTGTTTTGACACTTTACTCCTCCTTTATTCCATAAAGCTGCCAATTTATTCCTAAATGACTGTGCGTGTTGTTGTGTGTTTGTTGTGAAGTTCTTGCTGTGTGAAATGAAGATCCAGGTCTGGGCCAGATATGACTCTGAACTTGTACACCAACATGTAACAAAAGTCTCTTGAAAGTACTTAAAGGAGTCAAAAAGATGTTCAAAAAGGCACTGAAGACCTTCAGGGTTTGATGCAGTAGAGTTTATTCCTTGTGACAAGTCATAGACCCGAGTCTGTCCCAGACCAGACTGATGTCTAAACTGTTCTGCATGTCCTTTTATCCCACAAAACATCCTGCACACTTTGCCTCCAAAACTTTGCCTGCCTTCTCAAAAAAGACTTCCCAGGTGCCTTGGAAATAATGGAGTCACAATCAGCCTTCTTGGCAGTTCTTTCCCTTTTCTGACAATTACTAATGGTGTCCAGCTACATCCTCAATCATCTTGCATGTTCGTTCTGTTGGTGTCATGTAACCTTAGTTTGAACCCCCTTAGCTGCCATCAGCTGACTCCCTTATCTTTGAAGGGGCTTCACTGCACCTTTTTAAAAAGAACTGCAATGCACTTGGGAATACATTTATCATGTTTAATTACATCTGTAAGCCCAACTATTGCCCTAAGGTTGCTCCACCAATGCCCTAACATTGCTCCACTAGCGCTCTAATGAGTATCTGGTAGCTGGTATCATCAATCATCATGTTGGCATGCTCAGCCAACAAGCCATCGTTGGTGTTCTCAACCAAGAAGTCATTAAAGGTGTTATGCTCTGCCAAGAAGTCATTACAGTGGTACACTTAGCCAATGCTTAGCCAATGCTCTAACAGCCTGGTACATGATAACAAACCGCACTGAGTACACATAATAGGTGGTAATATGTAATAGGTGTGAGTTTAACTCCTAGGTATTGACTAACTTAACTCAGTAAACAAGAATAAACATCCTCTATGTGTCGTTGCCCCCCCGGAAATGTTCCCATTTTTCACAGTGAATTAAAAACACAGTGGAGAGACGGGCAGCAGAGCCCCTCCAATAGGGTCCGGCTGCAGCCTGCAGACCAGGGGGCGTGGCAATATCGGAGCGTGACGTAGCAATCAGACAAGTGGCTAGTGGAGGACTGCTACGTCACATACCATTTTGGGTCAAAGGTCATTAGAAGAGAAATATGGAGGAAAAAGGATTAGTATGTGTGAATGATTGCAGAGGTACTACATATGATAGCGTTCAAAATAAGGAGAGTGCAATTGACCTTACACTGGTATCAGATGGAACTGCAGGAGCTACAACATGGGAAGTATTAAAACAGTCACCAGTGGGCTGTGATCATTACCCTATAATAATTAAGATAGGAGTAGAGATACACCAAGAGGAGGAGCTAAGGATTCCAAGATGGAAATGAAACCAAGCAAACTGGGAATTGTTTCATGTGCTGAGTAAGAGAAAGTGTGAAGCTTCAATACACTGTGGGACACTGGGAAAATTCCAGTTGCATGGAAACAGTCAGTCATTGTACCCATTGTAAAACCTGGCAAAGACTCATCAGATCCCTCAAACTATAGACCAATAGCTCTTACATCACAGTTGGGAAACACTATGGAACGGATGGTAACAGAGAGGCTACTGTACTTTCTAGAAAGTAAAGACTTGTTCTCTTCCAAAGTGGGTTTCAGAAAGAGAGAAACACAATGGACTCTGTGCTATGCTTGGAGTCAGAAATGAGAAAAGCCCAAACGAATAAGGAGATAGTAGTTGCTGTATTAGAAAGAGCCTATGATATGTTGTGGGAGGAAGGTTTACTAAGTAAACTGAGTAGATTAGGGGTGGGTGGCAGGTTGTACAACTGGGTGCTGGACTTCCTCCGTGAGAGGACAATAGAAGTAAGGGTGGGAACAGAATACTCAAGAGTATATCAGGTTGAAAATGGAACCCTGCAGGGAAGCGTTTGTAGTCTGATATTATTTAACATGTAATGATCATACTAACCGACATAATGTTATCAAGCCATGGTTACTCAATCATATTCACACACTGTGAACTAGGCTGCTGTTAGCTTCAGTCACATATGTTGCTACAGAAAATATTTTCAATCCTGGACCTTTCTATTAACTGCTGTTTCTTTAAAGCGTCTAATATAAGTGAGGTATAAATTCCGCTGCTCTCCTCCTAGTAGACTCCACCAGAGTGAAACTAAGGTCCAGCTCTCCGCTCAGTGTGCTCTGAGTGTTTTTCTCTTTGCTTCGAGTGTGCCCTGCATCAATGCGAACAATGCTGGACTGATTAGGTGAAAACCAGTTCATATAAAACAGTTACCAGGTGTTTGCCTGTTTTATTCAGAGTGTAACTGAGTCCTGTACGCCCTATCCTCAGATGGTAAGGCTGCCCATTCCTCGTTGCTGCCTCGAGCTTGGTATTATCTTTCAACAACAACAAAGAAGCTCTGGTTACGCCCCAGTCTCCTCCAGACAAACATCTCAGGAGATGTTGACCTTTTTACACCTGTCCCTTATCTTATCAATATGCTTTTCCAGTTACTTCTATCAAAATAGTACATCCTAGAATCTATTATTTCTGCTTGTTCAAGGTGTTTGCTCTCATCTATAATTTCAGTTACTACTCCGTTTTATGACGCTGCAATCAAAACAATCATTTTTGTCTTGGCTGCAGATAACTTGAAGCCCCACTCATTTGCCCACTGTTCCACAATCCCAACTGCTGCCTGGAGTTTTCCCTGAATATACTTTAGATTCCTCCCCCTTACCCATAAGGCCCCATCATCAGCATACAGAGATTTACCTATTCCTGAATTTTTTATTTGCTCAAAAGTATCATTAATTATGNTGTTTGATTACTCCTCTGTAAATAAATCAATGTTTTCTCCTGACAGCAGAGTTGGAGGGGACAGGACATGTGGAGGTTGGGCCTGTTATAATACCTCCACCCAGTCCTGACTGTAGCATATAGCTGTGGAGAACAGTGGGAAAAGACAGAGGGCTCAGTAATGACAGGACTTAAAGCTTCACTGCAGCACTGCACAGTTTTAGTTGTTTTTTTAAAGAAGACATGACGTATAAATCTGCTTCTCAATGAGAGAAAGTGAACGTAATAACTTTATCTGATAGTTGTAGTTTCTGTCACATGCAGCATCCATATTTAAAAATGCCTAAAAGACAATTTAAACTTAATATTTTTGCCTGGTTATGATTTTTTTAAAATGTTGATTCCAATGTGACTTTAGGCTCTAAAGCTTCAGACTGAATGTTGACACGTTTCCCTCTAACATCACAAATAAATGAACTCTTCACACCTGAACTACCCACGATATCAACGACTGCGGTTTAACACCACCTTACTTGGTCAGATACAGTCTGTGGATATAATACATCCATGACTGGGACACATCTCAGTCAAGATGGCGGCCACTCCGTTCATATTCATCTGTGGCTGAAGACAAAGCTTTGATTTTCACACCTGACAACAGGTTTGAAGTCAACACCTGACCATAAACAGTAACTTCATGTTTGTATTGAAGTAGAAAATAGGAAGCTACGTTCACATGTAGCAGAACTGACTTTCAGCGAGCTAACTCAAACTAACTGAGCAGCTTAGTGATCAGTAACTTTACACTGAGACCATGGAGATGTCTGAAAAAAGAGGGAGAGACAGAAGAAAGGATGAAACAGATCAGATCAGAGTATCTTTTCAGTTTTAGGCAGTGACGTCTGTTGGTTCTGAGACTGAAGTCAACGCTGCAGATTCACATTCTGATGCCGTTCAACAAGTCCTGATCGTACACCGAGACCTGACTCTGCTCAGGACTCTGATGTGGGACAGACGCCCCAATCATGGACCAGATTCTGAGTCTGGAATCTTATCAGTTCAAAAATATCTTCAAAGTCTTCAAAAATCACCAGGAGGCAAATTCAGTGCAGCAGAGATTTATTGTTGACAACAAAGCAAAAAGTTGATCTGAATACATGACACGTGACCTCTTCTTTTATAATCCAAAATCTGCCCACGCCTCCTCTCATATTTCACCAGTCTCCACCAAACTGTCGTGTCCACCAAACCTGACCCCTCCCAGGTCATGTCTATTTTCTCACAGTCAAAACCATTTTCAGTAGAAGACCTGGACTGGATGAATACCTCATTATCTATCCAGACTGGGACAAGCTCGTTAGACATAAATCTTATAAACTACATTCATGAGGCTGATCTATTTTTTCTTTCCGTGAAGTCCATGCCCAGTGGACACCATTATATTCTGATTCTCTTTCACTACATTTTTTTAAAACCATGTTCTCTCCAGGAATACACCATCTATGTTCTGATTTAACATATGTGACATTATTCTTCACACTTCAGTCTTTTTTGATGAAGTATAGTTATATAGTAATCATTATTGTAGACATAGTATATTTAGCAGATAGACAGAGAACTTAGCTGATAATATTATACTACAACTCCTGCTCTGAAGAAGGTAGATCTGAGGCAGCCCCTGCTGAAGTACGAGACAGGACTGTGATGCTGCTGGTGGAAAAATAAAGAGCTGACGGTCTGGAAAAGAAGGTGAGGATCTGGAAAAGGTCATTCAACTAAATACAGAGAGAATCAACAGCTGAAAGAAAACTCAGAGTTCTTCTTCAACAAGGTCCAAGATATGAGAGACGTCACAGCCACACTTCACTCAGGCAAAAGGTCGACTTCACAGAAATCAGTCCAACAGGACGACGGCACATGATTGACAGGCTAAAGGTCGAAAGGTCAAGACAGAAAGTAGTCGCACACTGATCACTGAAAAATATACACAAAGGAACAAAAGGCTGGACCACTGTCACAAGGGGACAAGAGGAACTGGATCAGAGGGAAGGGAACACTGACACTAAATACTCTGGGGAGGGGGACAATGAGACACAGGTGAAACACATAGGGCGGGGCCAGGTAATCACACAGGGAGGCAGGAAGTGAAGGGACAACCAGGTGAGTTTCAAAATAAACAGGAAACACAAATCCTGGAGACATTAGGGGAGAAGACAAAAAGGACTTAGCTGGACTGACGAGGAGCGACAGTACCAGTGTTACAAAGAGCTTCACAACAAACACACAACGCAACAATAACACACACAGTCATTTAGGAATAAACTGGCAGCTTTATGGAATAAAAGAGGAGTAAAATGTTCAAAACAATGACAGATTAAAAACCAGGAATCAAACAGGAAGTAAGATAAAAACATTATGACCATGAAGGAGGATTTAAAGTCCAGTTAATGAATGATCCATTGATCAGTGACACTTGTTGACTCAGCATTATAATGGAGAGATGAACATTTTTAAGCCTGTCGAAAACAACACTCACATGTCCATATACACAGTGAAGAGTTGTTGGTCTGTGTGATTGTTCCTCCTTAACACAACTTGAATGAAGAGATGGAGGATAAAAACAACATGTTCCTCCTGTACAATAATATCTTGTAAAGTTCAGCTGAAGAACATGAAGCTTCAACGTCTGAGTCAAACTATCTTCAGAGTTCAAGTCATTTACTGTGAAATTCCCTCTTTGTGAAGCTCAACAAGAAACTGTTCAGAGCTGAACTTGATGAGCTTTAAGTCCAGAGACACTGATGATGCTCTGTCAGATCCAGAGGAACACACAGGATGATGGTGGACTGGACTCTGTGTGTGACAGTGGGAGCTGTTCTCAGATCAGTTCGACTGCAGCACTGAGAGTCACCTCCACTTCTTCTGGTTCCTCTGTCAGTCACTGCTGGATCAAGCTCTCCTCTCCACTCTCACCTCCATCTGTGTAGAGAAGAAGAAAGCAGAGGAGATGAATCAGTGTTTACAGAGACTCACTTCATCAGTCAGTGATGCAGCAGGACTTCAGTCCTGTTCAGACCAGATGTGCAGCAGCTGCTTCCTCTCATCTCTCATGTTAACGTGTTGGAGTGAACACACTGAGCTGGAAGCTCACAGACCTGGCAGAGCTGTTGATTATTTGACCGTGGTGATTTTTCTCAGTCTTACCACTATTTTTATATTTAATATTGTCAGTAAAATTTACTACAAATATGTGAAAGTGAAGCTGTTATTTGTGACGACTTCCTGTCAAACTGAGCCACATGTAGTTTGTAACAGCCAAACTAACGACCCTGCTCTTTAACAAACTGCTGTAAAAAAACAGCCAAATTCTGCCAGTATCATACTGTTTCCCACTGATACTGAACCATACTGTAGAAAACAATGCATGATGGGCAGTATTTACCATTTTCCATGAAATACTGTAATATACTGTGAATCGCATTGCATTGTGGGGATGGTGTTTGAATCGACGGCAGAGAACCCCACCAATACAGGATGCTACTGTATTTCATGATGAGACCTGCTGACCATGGAGCGGGTAAAACCAGCTCTGGAGTTTCTTTTGGAGGATTCTCCATCTGAACCCTGCACTTTATGAGCAAGTCGTGAGGTAAGTTAATAAACATTTGATCTGTCTGGCATTTTGTTTGCTGACTATCGTCAGCTTTAAACTAAATGGAACTGATCAGTAACGTCACAAAGCTAATGAGGTCCACTTGTGACTGCAGGTCATCATTATGTTGTAGGTAAGGCTGATTTCTGAATAGTTCAACAAAAGGTTTCATGATGAGTCACATTGGGGTTTTATTTTCAGCTGGTTTGCAGCTGAAATCATTTTGTGCTCATGGTTGGTGGAGTTTGCTCTCTTCTTCTTGCATTTTCACCTGAATGGGTGACCTTAGTTGTCGCTAACATTTAAAGAATATTTTAGTAGAGCAGGTTAAACCAAACTTTTGAATTATTCTGTTATTATTTTGAATTTGAAGTAAAAAATATATAGAAAGTGACAACAACACTGCAAGTTCAAGCGAGCCTGCTGGAGAAACTGTGCCAGCACCTGAGCAGTGGTTGGGCTTGTGTGGTGTTAGAGTTGAATTAATGTCAGCATCATGGTAATTCCAGTCACCTGTTTGATTGTATGTGATGATGTTGGTCTACAGTCAGAGTTCAGTAATAACACATTAACTCCTCTGCTCTTCACATTCACATTGAGTGTCTGTATCAAAATCTACAATAATACGTACAAACACAAGAAATGTGGGAGTCTGTATTAAGGTTAAAGTTTTAATTAGATTTTTGTTGTGGTGCCACCCTCTCTCTTTTCACATGCATCATGTGCAGCTTGAACTCTCACTTCTTGACCACTTCATATAGTTACAGACTGTCTTTCTATCCACCTTCTAATTTCAGACCGCTGTGTTTTTCAGGCGCTTCATTGGAATCAACCCAGAAAGAGGGACAAAGGCCAGCCGGGGCGAGGTCGTCTCCAAGAGGACTGGGAGAGTCGTCCAGAAGAAGTCTGTCACAGTCAGTCCCCATGTCTCCACTCTTCTGAAGAACCTCACAGACTTTGAGTGGAATTTCATAGGTCAGTGAGAGCTCTGTACCCAGGCACTTCATATCAACACAGCCACAGTTATTTTCCATTTTTTGTCTTAAGTTCTCACTGTGTAATCAAATTCTTGGTCTCCTGCCCACTAAAAACACTATATACCTTTCTTTTTTCTGGTCCCGTCAGAACCGAATATTCAACTTTCCCTCGGCGAGCCGCGTCAATTCTTGGCAGAAGTGACGGGGGCAGTGTACACGTGTGAGCAGCACAGAGCAGTGAGATAACACTGCTGAGCTAACAACTTTTATATACAGTCTGTGGATAACAGTAACAATGGCTTCAGCAGGTGGGAATGGAAGCACAACACAGGTACGAAGAGTGGAAATATTTTGCATTCGAGGCGGATGAATATGGAGCAATTCTAGACAAAAACAAGACGACATGCAAACAGTGCCTGGTGTTAGAGAGTTTAGTTATGTGAGATCAGGCTCCACACCACTGTAGTTTAGTTATTTATCTGCATATTTATAAGAAGAATATTGTTTGTTTTATATACTTGAAGGCTCCATGCCACTGCTGTTCTTTTTTGAATGTAAATAGTTGAATATTGTTATTTATTACCATAAAGCACAGTATTGCTTGTTTTCATAGTGGTATTAAATACTTGACAGTTTAAAGCAGTTTTCAATAAATTAGTGAATTTAAAAGTACATGGGTTCTGTTTTTTTTTTTTTTTTAATCATGGTATCGAATTAGTATCGAGAATCGTGGAAAATCACAGGTATTGGTATCAACTACTGAAATTGTGGTATCGTGACAACCCTAGTCTATAGACATGCTCTCAAAGTAAAAATCCAAGAGCTACACTTCAAGCTGCAAGTCACTGTAAAACCTAATGTCTTAGAACTTTCCATTCTTCAGTTGAGTAGTCCTGAGAGTCACAGAAAGACCAAACATTCACAAGTGATACTTTTAATTTGAAAGGATAAATAAATGACAGATTATCAAAAATATATATCCTATAATATTTGTAACATTTACAATAGTTCATAAACAAACTTGTTCAGTACATTAATCTGAAAACATGTTAGTGAGTGAAAGAGACATGTACAGACTGAACGATCTGTTCAACAGTGAGAGAGTTTCTCTAACAGGAGGAGACTCTCTCTACTACACTGAACACAGAGACACAGAGGAGCCAGACGACCAGAACCCAAACCCAGGACACAGAGGCTGAGTGAAGGTGGTGTTGAAGGTGTGGAGGTGGATCAGTGAGTCCAAGCAGTGAACCCTGAAAGAGGGAGGGGGCACATTCACATTCAGCATGCAAACATAGACATTACACTGCTTTTAAAGACAGATGGTTTATTACTCTCTTCAGATGTAGGCTTGTATGCATGGATGTACAGTCACCACAGAGAAAAAGTAAGTGGAGTCTTTATCTTGTCATTATACAGAGAAAATATTTCATCATTTGTGAAGACACACAATCCTTAAAGCTTCCTTCCTGTATGTTGAGTTTAGAGTCTTTCACTTTGCTCGACAGTTTCACAGTCTGTGATATGTTAGATGAATAAATCTGACAGATGTTCACATGTCAGGGAAGAGACTAAACAAGAGACAGTCAGAAACACATGTTGGAGAGGATCAAACAGCAGGAGGCTCAAACTGCTGGAAATTCATCTTCTGTATCTTATCAAAATGAAGACTGTGAGACTCCTTTTAGAGTAGTAGTATATATTAATGATGGTGGTAGTAAATGCTGACAAACCTGGGAGCCAGCTGTTCCATGTGGATAGAATATGGACAAAGTCCATTTTCGCTTTTTTTCAACTCACCTCAATTTCATAATACTGTAGGATGTCTTGCAGTGCTCCTGCCACCCTTCCAGTACGAGCTGCCTTCTGTCTGTAAAGTTCTATGAGCCGTGGAATGTGCCGATCGAGTTCAGCATAAAACTGGTTCCTTAAATTTACATTGGTGATCCTGTGGAACTCAGCACAGACCTACAAAATAACACACAAAGTATGTTAAAGACTGAGTAAAATACCAAAGGGAAACACCTCATAGTCACATTTGATGGGTGTACTATCCTTTCAAAATGAATAGCCAGTACAATAAAGATAGTTGAAGATGAGCAGAACAATTTCCTGACGACGAAGTGCAAAGGTTGTCTGCATGAGTTTCTCAATTGATTGTAGGTTTCTGTCGGCCCTCTCAACTTCAGTTTTCATCTGTATTCTCATTTCCTCCAAACTGTCCTCATTTTGTCCTCTTGGGAGGTTTGGTAAAAAGTTCACTTCAGCCCTTCTGGCTTTTTTAATGTTCGAGTGGGGATGTGCTTTCTCAGGATTATTCCTGCTTCTTTTCCCTGTATTTATGGACACCTCCTTGCATCCAGATCTTGCCAGCCTAGTACGGTAGTTTCCCATTTTAAATTTCAGGCTAATTTTCCATCCGTACCACCCACTTGCACTCCCCGGCTCTTTCAGACATGGGTGAGCGTTAATCAGGGCTTCTGCTGCCATGCCTACATCCCTGTCGCTTGGGTATGGTTTAAAAGAGTACATTAAGGAAGCCATGCTCTCAAGAATGTTGTGTTTTTGTGCTCTGTTTAATTTTAGTGTCTCTCCGGAGCTCTCAAAAACACTGTTCCCCTCTTGCAAGACATGTTCAACGTCATACGAAAAAGTTGGGACAGGGAAAACATCAGGCCATGTTTTATGCCGTTGGCTTACAGGCACATGAGGCAGGATATCTGTGTCCGAACTACCACATGAACTTAGATCACCTCCTGATCTAACAAAGCATGCTCTTCTCTGGCAGGTCTTCTACGCCAACCAAACAGCAGAGCTCTTCTCCGAAGTCTGGATCCTCATACTGTAACGTGAATTCAAAGTCCAGCCTTGGCTTAACTTTGTCTTTCAAGATGCCGATGAGCTCATCAACTGATGTTGGCCTCTCATTCAAAGTCACTTTCACAGCCACATCAGTGGCTATGTAGACACGAAGAAGGAACTTTGGGGGCACGGCCATCAGCTGAAAATCAAGACTGAACAGTTATCAAATTTTGTAGGGAATGAAACAACATAACCTAGTCTGAAAAATCATCTTTACACATCCATTCACACAATCAAAAACTTGGAATGAAAGAATTTAGATATTTGATTTGGATAAAACATCACTTTCATCTTAAAGTCAACTCAGTATTCAGCTGCTTTGTAGTTATTTTGAGCACAAGGTATAAATTACTTTCTGTGCAGCTGTATGAAGCGCTTAGGTGTCAACAGAAGTTGTCCTTCAACATGGTACGCAGAGAGTAGTGAGCTGTCATTAAGCTCTAATATGTTGTTGATATTGTAATGATGTTGTAAATCCATCAATATAGTCCAAGCCCCATCTCCATCAGGAACTGTATGGCCTATCATCAATGGCAGTAGTCGTAGCAATGTGCTGTTTTCATGACCATTTTCACCAATTGACCGCTTTCTGGCAAAGGTCTTTGAAATTGGCCATGGTCTGTTAACTTTATCCGAGTTTTCGTATGGGAATGACGTGATTCTTCTGTTAAGTCCCTCAAGAGTAAAGTATTTAAGCCTTATCATCTCCTGAATGCAGAGGGACAACTCTACTGGCACAATGCCCTCAAAAAGGTCATGCAAAATATCAGGTGGGAAGCCAGTGGTTGTGTGAAAATGCTGTAAACTCTCATTCAAGACACAATCCCCTTTGACACCAACTGCACTGGGACTCTGATCCCCTTGCATAACAGCCAGCAAATTACGGTCATGACTGGCTTTGGTTTCACTGTCTCCAACTTCATGAGACTGAATCTGGTCTCGTGTGGCATTGCAAAAACGACAAATGTGTCCTGCACGGAAGGATTGCATGAAGCCTGCTAATGCGTGTGCTGCCAGGTTGTCAGACACAACACAAAGAACAGTACCTTGAACTGACTGGCCAAGAGACTCGATGTATACACCTTCTTGTTCAAGAGTGCAAAGGTCTTGTAACAAAGGACGGAGAACTGTTTTGTATCCATACTTCTGGACATCAGGGACCTTACAAATTGCTGCTAGCTGAATAACATGCAGCGCTGATCTGTATTTAAGTGGTAGATCTGCAAGCACCCAGTAAACTGAGCACAGTTTATGTATTTTTCTTGAAGTGCCTAAAGGATTGGCAATTTCAATATCATCAATGTACAATAAAATTGGCAGTGAGAGTTCTAAGGAAGACAACAAATTATTCTTTTGAAAATATAAACCATCTTGGTGGCTCGTGTAATGGCCTTTTTGTGACATCTTTGTTTCCTTTATTCTTTCAAGGATGTCTGTGTGTTTAAACATTTCCTGGATCACCTGGAGAATAGGGACATAGGCTACTCTGCATCCAGGCTCCAACTCGTACTGCACTGGCTTCAAAACAGGGAAATTTTTTTCTACAAATGTTTTTCTTCGTTTTTTGTTGGACATCTCCTCCCCTTTAGTTGTGGCACTGACAAAAATATTTGTGTTCATAACCTCATTTACTAAATCATTCAGGGTAGCTTCAGTAATAGAGATATCATGCCTCTGTAGTGTCTCTTTTACAGTATCCCTGATGAGAGGCTGAGACAAGCAAAATATCTCACTGAGATGATCAACTATTTCCTGAGTTGCCATGTCAGAAACGTGGAGAACAGTTTGCATCTTGAGGAATAATGAGGAGAGATTATGGCACAACTGGGCTCTCAACTGGCTGGAGTCACATACACTGTCATCCTCAGGATTATCAAATGAGTCTGCATGTTGGGATAGGGAAATATCTTCACAATCAAGGTCAGCAGCATTTACAGTCGCATTTTCTGTTGAAACTATCTCATCACTAAAGTCTGAGCTATTTGCATGTATCCTACTTTTGTGTGTATTACAAGAAGAATATACATTTGTGCTGTAGTTACAGTTTTTAAATGGGCATGTTATCGTCTCACATTTTTTTAAATGGCCCCTTAAATGAGTGAACAATGTTTCTTGTGAGAAGGGCTGTTTCAAGTTACACACAGAACAGGTAAAAGCTGCCCTTTCTGCTTGTGCTCTGTCACTTGCACTGGGCCGACACACATCTCTGTGAACCCGTGACAAATGAATTTTCATGGCATTAAAGGACAGAAATGTACAAATATAAGAGTCATGGAGACATGGTAGAGGGCTAACTCTATAATAATGACTGTGTTTCAAGCGATAGCGCCGTAATAACTGTGCCCGGGTGTCTGCAGACACAGTACACAATTTGCACTTCCACTCCATTACTCAAAAGTCGTCTTCAGTGTCTTTCAAGATCAATGTTTACCATAGAGGTTCTGTGCCATTCACTGCTCTCAGTGCTCTTCACTGGTCTCAGGTGTTTGATCCAGTGGGATGACATAAAATAGTACTCTGAAACCACTCAAACAATGCAGTCCAAATTTCTAATTAGAATATTTTAGTTAAATAAATAAATAAATAAAGTCATTCATAAATTTTAAAACACAGATTTTGAACACTTTCCAATCTTTGTTAAATGCTGTGGACTAAGCTATTTTTCTGACGAAAAAGACTAAACAGCTGTGCAATATAGCCTATAATTTATTTAATCTCTTAACAATTAAGAATGACATTTGCCTTCATAGTTATTTATTTTATCCCTTTAAACATAGAAAACTGCATCATTGAGCTCACCAAAAAATACAGTTAAAAGCAGAGACAATTATCATCAACATTAAATTTAATTGATACATCTTTACATTAAAAATTAACTTAAGCATTACCTTGTTTGCCAAGGACAATTAATTAGTCACCAGTTAGTTCTTTCTCTCTCTCAACCACAGCTACTGGTACATGAGAAACAAGGAACAGGAATACTGCTTTATTTGCTACACGTCCTCGCCAAAGACCGGTACTTTGACCACATGTTACGCTGAATGTGTAAAAAAAACCCACAGACAAACACAAAAGTATGATTTCATTGTGGTATTTATGCAATTAAACATCATGCAGGTGAGTTTTGGAAGACTTTACCCTTATACTTACAAGTTTTCTTAACTTCAGAAACCGATGCACTCCCCTCGCTTCACGACCGCCATGTTGGTTTGATTTTGCCTCGTTCGGTCCCGCCAACGTAATGACACACTGACGTCATTATGTTGCACGCCTCCGTGCATTCAAAGGTTTTGAGTAAGATAGTGATGATCACTCAGACAATATAAGTAGCATGAAATTATAACTGCATTCCTCGTTCGGAACACTTAGTACCTTAAAGTTGGGTTGACTTGATAGCAGATTTTGATTGTTGTTTCACAATACTTTTGAGTTAGTAGTAGTGTTTAGGTTTATGGTGCAGATATAACACACCACCTGTTATAAGTTGAAGGGCGTCCACAAGCTCGCAATCCTTTGAGAAACCGGTTTGGTAAAGGGCAAAGAGTCAGATCAGGTTAAAACCTTACTTTATTGTATAAAAGTATAAAATTTAAAATCAATGGGATCTTCTGGCTAAAAGGAGAGATTCTGGGCCTTTAACTGCAGGTCATTCCCTCTCTCTCACTGACTGTCCTGTCTCTCTCTCACTGTCAGAATAAAGAAACAGGCTGTCAGATACAGGGCTGAATGGGAGACAGAAGGTGACTCAGCTCTGTCCCTGGTGACACATACAGCTGTTTCAGTCTCCATGGAGGATGTCTGATGTTAAACAGCAGCTGCAGGTGTTACCCATGTCCGAAGAGCAGACTGCACAGTGTGAGTGGAATCACTCACCTCCTCATACCCCAGACTTCCCCGAGGCCCACATGGTACAGCCTATTAATTAATTAACTGTATGTTGCCAACTGTAGCCTATGTTATAGTCCATGTGAACCTATATTATACAATAAAGTTAACAAGACAATAATCAGCCAATTGATCATGATAATACTCCTGTTATGGTTAGGCAGTATTCTGCTCCCCGTTTGGTCGGTGTCTCTGTTTGTGTGTGTGTGTGTGTGTGTGTGTGTGTGTGTGTGTGTGTGTGTGTGTCTGGCTGCTCTGCCAGCCACCTGTAGCTTCCTGTTCCGCTCCACCACACCTGAACTCACCTGATCGTCCAACCTGACTGGAAAGACCAGTGCCACACCTGCCTTCCCTTCATGTCAACCTGCTTTCCTTTCATCTCTGAGTGTCACAATAAACCCCTAAAACTGAGTCAGCCTCCTGTGCCTGTTCTGCATTTTGAATCCAAACACATTGTGAACAGTTCATAACAATTCCATCCATTCACTTACTTCACATTAGTACATGACTCACACTGTTTAACACAGTCAAAGTTATAACAGCACTGGAACTCAACCAAAAATTTGTTTTAAATCTGTATTCAGCTCCTTTTGACTTACAAACACATTCTCAGACAATATCTCCTCACTAGTCAATCACCAGTGAAACAAAGTGGACTACACCACTGGTTGGTTGTAAAAATTTGTGTCTCAAAACAAAGTGAAACTATAACTGAACATCTTCTTCATTATTATTATGATCATTATGATTATGATTATTATGTTTCCACCTTCAACTGCAGTGAACCAATGACAGTCTCATAAAAACTGATTCACACAGCCAGGGATTCATACGTCATAGAACCTCAGGAACCAATCCTGTCAACTTGTGGGGATGGGGGGCGAGGCAGTGGTGTAGTCTACCTGATACACAGGTATATACAGGTCTTTATCTGATTCCTCCCGTTTCCTGGTTGAAGTTTAGTCTCACTTTGGACCAACACTGTGACGCAGGTAATTTTCTCCTCTGAAGGTAATGTGAGCAGTTTTTAATGTTTTACTCATGAACAGTTCTGTCTTTCCAGTTCAGTAGTATGTTCTTCTTTGTGACGGTTAATGATATCAATACAAATGGTTTGTGCTGGGAGGGTATATGTAATGTAGAGAGGTCACCAAGTAGTGCAATGATTGGACAATTGGGTATGCTGAGGCTAAGCATCTCAGATAGCCTGCTCATGACCTCTGCCCTAAAGTTTTGGGTGAGTGGACAGAGCCAGAGGGCATGGAAGAAACTGTCTATTGAGGCTGAGCAGTGTTAACATGTATTATTTTAGCTGAAGCCCATGTGGTAGAGCTTGTGGGTAGTGATGTGGGTTCTGTGAAGGACTTTATACTGGATTAGTTGGGTTTCGGAGTTACATGTCAGAGAGAAGCTGTTCTTGCATATGTTTGTCCAGCTGGAGGATGAGCGGGGATTTTCAACAGAGCCTCATGATTAATGGAATGCAGTTGTGTCAGACTGCCAGTGCTGCACCACACCCCTGGTGACAGAGCCACATACAGAGAGAAAGAGAGAGAGAGAGAGAGAGAGAGAGAGAGAGAGAGAGAGAGGAGGAGGAGACACAAGGGAACAACAGACAAAGTGAAAAACAATACAGACACAAGGAGAACTGGAGAGGAGCTGGGGTCACAGCAATAATGGTAATGAGTTCCATCTTTCCAAGCCATCTTTTATTTCTTGCAGTAGGGGTGTAAAATTAAGTTTGAACAATTCATGTAAATTTGAAGAGATGTGAATTCCAGGATATTTTATAGATTTAACAGTTTTTTTGAAAATGGGGTCCCTGGCCTCAACATCCCATGCGTGACCCCCATGCGTCACTTGTTGATTTCCTGTGGGAATTGGTCTTTGAGTCTGTATTTCGTGCCTTTGAGTTCCGTTTCTCTGCTTTTGATCAGTTATTTGTGCTTGAAATGTTCCAGTTTGGCGATGATGGGAAATGGTGATTTGTTGGTATGAGAGCCGAGATGGTGAACACAGTGGAAAGTGATCTGGTTTATGCTATCTGGGGGGAGTTTCTGCTGAGTTTTCATGTTTTAACAGTGTCTCTGGGTTATTGGATGGATGTTCAGGGATGTTGGAAAAGATCAGGTTATCTCTCACGCTTCTGGTTTGAGGGTCTAATATAATTTCTTTCATTACTTTGTTTTCTTTCATGACCAAGTCCATATTTTCAGTGAGTCTTTTGATGCTGGTTTGGAGGCAGTTGTTTGGCTCTGTATGATGTTCAGAAAGGCAGTTAACACCACCTCAAATGAGTCAGAGGCTCCTGGTTCTCCAACAGGAACTAGAGACGATTCTTATGTTTGACATCAATACTGACTATTGCTCCCTATCACTGATCAATACTGACTATTACTCCCTATCACTGATCAATACTGACTATTGCTCCCTATCACTGATCAATACTGACTATTACTCCCTATCACTGATCAGTACTGAACATGTCATGTTGTTGTCAGGACTTTACTGAGACTTTATTGATTATTGATTCCACATTGTTGGATCAATGTCAGATCCAATCAGTTGATCTCAGTCCTTCTGTGTGTCAGTGGATGTTAATGTTGGTCCATCCTGTGTGAGCTGGGCTGCTCTTCACCTCACTGCATGACTCCATCTAGTGGACTGATAGTAGAAGTACAGCAGCTTCCTCCTCCTCACACTGCTGTCTGACTGCATTCAACTGAGACTGATGTGAACCAGAGAAGAAGAGTCAGTCAGTGGAGGAGCAGCTGATATTTTTACAGAAGTGATGTCAATTTCAGTTGATGTGCAGATGAATGATTTGTGTTTGTCTCCACATGAAGGTAGAAAGTGTGTGTGAGCTGATGCGGATGTGAATCCAGCAGCATGGATCAGTGTGAGGACAGAGAGGAGGGAGCCCCTCCCTCTAAAACCACTCTGTGTGGGGGCCATGAGAGCCAGACCAGAGCTCAGAGGTGAGATGAGGATCTCTAACTGTCCATGACTCTTCTCCATGTCAGAGCTCAGCACTCACATCACTGCTCCATCATTATTCACACTTAATGCTGTTTGTGTGCTGTGTTGAAGCCCAGAGCAGCAGCAGCAGGACACACCAGACTCTGCTGGACCTGGACCTGGACCTAGACCTGGACCTGGATCCAGCTGTGTATCCATGAAGAGCAACCAATCAATGCCTCCTCCTCATAATTTCAGACAATCTGTTGATGGAAGGTAAGAATTTAAAACTGTCAGAAAGACACTTCACACCAAAAGTTAGTTGATGTGTTTATTCAAAGATTCAACATATTTTTCATCAGTTTTTATCCAACATGCACATTAATCAGTTGTGTTGTTGTTTCAGGATCCAGCAGCAGAGACCAGACTCTCCTGAACCCAGCTCTCTGTCTTTAAAGAGCGACCGGTCGAAAGATGTTAGCATTACCTTTAAAGGAGGACGTCCATCAGCTGATCAGATGTAAGCTGTAACTCACAGTAAAACTGAGGTTATTGTAGAAAAGAAGCAGTTTGTACAACGTGTTGTTGGACCAGGTCTGAAATCAAAGTGTTTCTGTCTGTTGTGAACGTCCACACTGGAAGGTGGAGGTCAAACTGTGGCCGTCATAGAGAGGGGGGAGACGTGATGTGGTTTAAATATGGAGATAACGTCTGCCATGTTCAGACAGTCTGTCCTGGAAGACATTCACAGTGTTGACTAGGGCTGAACAATCAATCCAAATATGATCCAAATCACAATATGGCCAAGTGCAACATCCAAATCACCGGAGCTGCAGTTTTTCTGATGAAGGTAAAATGTGTCACAACGTCACAACGTTGTGCATTGTTAGCACCATAAGTGTGGTGGTGCCACAGAGACGCCCCGGCCTACAAATCATATTCTCCAGATGTAAAGGAACATGTTTGTTTGGCACAAGCCCCAACAAAAATCACATCATCATCACTTTTACAAATATCATGAAGCCCAAGTGTTGACCTCAGTTGTTCACATGAAAAGTGACAGAAATAGTTTGTGTGAAGAGAGAAAGTCAAACCCTGCCTACTTTCTCACCTGCACACAGCTGACCAATCAGTGAGGGAGGTGGACGTACAGGATTATATTTCATAGTACTCACAAGAACAGTTCTTAAACCCTTATATTTAATGGCAGTGGTCCAGGTTCAAGTTCGACCCATGACCGTTTGCTGCATGTCATCTGCTTTGCTCTCTGATACTAATTGTAAAGCTGTTGTACACTACATTTGTTGTTACCCTTGATATTGTTGGGATATAACACGTGAAAGAGTGTGTATCTGCATTTTGAAATCTCCAAAAATGTTGCAAAAGTCAACATGAAGCAGCAACAGATTCCTTCATTGAGCTAAATAAACAAATACAATCATAAAAAACTACACACAGTGCTACAGGATTACTGCTGCCGGCGCCACTGCATCTGACAAACGCCTCTGATGGAGGGAACTGATCCCTTCAAATGATTCATGTTTGAACTGTCATTTACTCAGTGAAACTTTACTGGTTCACTTTCAATTTCATACTGGGAGCTGCCCAGTACAACCAGTCTGATACAAGCAGACAGTGAGCAGCTCCACTGGAGCAGCTGGGGGTTCTGTCTCTGTGTGGACAGACATAATGTGAGCTCATTCTTCATGATTCCTCCACAGAGTGGACCAGGAGAGCTCAGAGGTTCCCAGGGGTCAGTCTGCCCAGCAGCATCAAACACACCTGGACTCCATATTCATGGTCTGTGCATGTACAACAACTACTTTCACATCATCTCCATGCTGCACTGTTAGACCAGTGGATTGTCAGTCTGTCCAACATGGATCTGATGTTTGGCTCCATGGTTTTAGTTTGATGCTGTCACTCATGTAGTTTCCTGTTCCAGCTGCTGGAGGAGAACATGGTCACTTTTGTGAAGAACGAACTGAAGAAGACCCAGAAGGTTCTGAGTCAATATTTCCCAGAATGCTTAGAGAGTCAGAGGGAGGATGAGGAGGTGTTGGACAGTGAGGATGAAGAGCAGAGGAGCAGCAGAGAGGCATTTGAGAAGATCACAGTGAACTTCCTGAGGAGGATGAAGCAGGAGGAGCTGGCTAACCGTCTGCAGAGCAGTAAGAGGATTTCTCTAAAGATTCAACATGATGCAGAAATGAGGCATTTACTAATGTCTCAACACATGAGGGAAATATGTTCATATATGTATTCTTTATGGGAATTAAAATGTTATATTTTCTTTATGAATCTTATTTCTATTTATGTTAATTCAGGAACTCCTGCATTTTGTCAACGTAAACTTAAATCTGAGCTGAAGGAGAAGTTCCA
>JAIFWX010000110.1:0-12564 GCA_037074605.1 Trachinotus ovatus | reverse complement strand
GAGGATGCACTCCCTCCTCCTTTTCAACAGTTTCATTCTGAAGTTAAAAAAGATTACAGAAATACTTTAGGACTACACGTGCAAACACACTACACCTCACATTTCATAAGCAAGTGAAGTAGATGACATGTCCAACTATGTAGCACGACAGACAGGTATACAATAACCAATTAATCATCCCATGACATTAATGGCTACTTGTCAAACAAAGTTACCACCATTTTATAGATGTCCACATTAAGCAGGGGAAGAGAAAGAAAAAACCAGTAAAAGCATCTTCCTAACTTTGTTTTAAAATCTGTTTAAGTTCCAATTAATTGAACTTTTCACCCTATCGTTTCACAACACTCACTAATAGATAAATCTGGAATCAGAGGCCTTGATTTTTAATGTGATCAGGGAATTGCCATCATGCTGTATATTGAGAAGCAAACTTTCTGTTACTCATTCCAAATGCGATACATCTGATCCCTAAAAACAGTTATGGTCACAGATCGCGTTTAAATTGTGAGAATTGACTGTCAAATAATAAAAATACAATTTGTTTGAAAGAAGCATAGATTTTGTGAGCAACAATCAAATCACAATTTTATACTCATAAGGACACATTCACAAATGTGAGGTGCTTACTGACTGTTTACTAGTCCATATATATGTCAAAACAGACTAGTCAACATCAATTCCATGTTTTCTACCAACAGCAAAACATACCTGTGCAATTGGGACCAAATTTAAGCTAATTTTCCTCCCCGCAGAACCTCCTTTCTTTTTGAATGCTTTGATGAGCTGGGCAGAGTGTTGGTCAAGTTGTGCAAGGAACTTTGAGATGAGGGGAGCAGTTGTGATCCTCACAAATTCTGCCTCCACCTGCAAACATAGTGTCCACAAACAAAAAATATTCTTGGTACCTACTAAAACATTCAACCTCATAAAATGTTTTTCTATGTTCTGCCATATTTCTAAATTCAGTACAACTCTGTAACTGCCCCTAATACTAAGACACTTGAACAGAGATGCTCTCATGAGACTATATAAAACCTGACTGTACAAGTCAAAATGTGCCCTGGTTACATTTGACACAAAATGATAAACATTCTCATATGCTACTGAAATTCTGCAAGCCATTACAACTGTTGCACATTGTCATTTAATACATTCTATCAAATGTATGAATCTAATGACAAAAATATCAATTATAACCAGTTTCAGAAGCCGTTCATATCTCTGCCACAGTGAACAGTCCTGGCCATCTGATCTTGAACTCAGCGATCGTGGGCTTGTCTCTGACGACCTCCTGCCTCCTGTATCCAAAGGTCTTGGCCATCTTCTCTTTGACAACTTTATCATTATGTCTCTTCTTGACCTCAGATAACAATGCCAATCTTTCACCTTCAAGGCTCTCCTGGGGCTCTCCAGCAGGATAGGAAGGACAAAAATTTACCTCTGCCTTTCTGGGTTTTTTGACATCATAGGCAGGCTTACATCTATCTGCAGGTTTGTGCTTGAATGAATTAATGCTCAGTTCTGGCGACCCCAAGTTTCTGAGCTTTGTTCTGTAGTTTGCCATCTTGTACTTAAGGCTCATCTTCCATCCATAGAAACCACTGGAAGATCCTAGTTCTCTCAAACATGGGTGTGCTTCGATTAAAGCTTCAGCAACAGATTCTACCTCCAGGTTTGAAGGGTATGCCTTGAACTTGATGATTTGCTCAGCCAGACTCTCCAAGATGTCCGATTTAAGTTTGTGACTAGGATTCAGATGAACTCCACTTGATATGAAGGCCCGGTTTGCACTGTGAAGTTGCATCTCCACATCATATGGAAACTTTGGTATTTGGAATTCTGTGGGCCACTGTGATCGAGCAGTTACTGAATCAGGGGAGGAGAGTAATATTGTGTCAGAGGATGAAAAAGACGTTTCATCACTACTCTGGTTCATGCTGCCTTGGTTGAGGTCCTGAGTATCTGACAGGTGGATGATTTTCACTGTGCTCTTGTCTTGAATATCACTAATTTGGTTAAGGTTAACAAACATATTATCAAAGTCACTGTCCATGTACTGGAGTCTAATGTCCCCCTCTATATCAAACTGACGTTTGAAAGCTCCTCCACAGACTTTGGCATGCCCGATTCTATGGTCAGTTTTTCAGCATTGTTGGCACCAAGGATAATCTGCAGTTTTACTGGTGCAGCCGTCATCCAAATTATTCAGTCTAGAAAAGTATAAAGAACACATTAATATACAGCCAAGTGGACATCGATGATGGGTGTTGTGTTAGTATTAGGTGCTCATGCTAGTGAGAATAAATTGTACACTTAGTAAGCTATCAGTTACAGGTGTTTCCTTACACATTCAATACATGCTTTTAATATAAGGATATCTTTTAAACGTAACCAGTCGAAGGGGCCCCATGAAGTAGTCATGTGATGGGAACTTCTCTGCCAGTTCATCATGTGTTATCAGGGACGTTTTGTCAGTTGGACACGGTTGCAGGTCAAAGGCTCTGTAGTGCTCCCTAAACCAAGCTGAGAACATCCTTTCAGCGAGCTCAGAGGAAGTCTTGATCGACTTGGCGCTTTCAACGTCCAGGTTTCTGTGGCATGCAATAAGAGTGTCAGAGATCCGGTCGAACTCTTTTTCGATTTATAGTTAGGCAGTATAGCTTTCAAGAACGATTTACGGTTGAAGTATCGAGTTTCTGAACCAATAAAAACGCAAACATCAAGTTCGAGCTTCTTAAACTTTTGAGGCTGGTGGAAGGCCGCACAGCCACTTGACCGTTGCTTTTTAGTTCGCAGGGTACTGAGGTTCCTGTGTGTGGGTCCCCGCGAACCCAACAGCCCCAACAAGCTTGGGGGTTTAAAGTTTACCTGTTCTACTCTCATGCAGACACGTAGCATTTCCTGTACACGCTTCACAATAAAAGCTCCCGGCTAGTGTTTGCGGATGTGAGAGCTTTTAATATGAGCAGCAGCAAGGAAGGTGGAGGGGTTGTGTACTCAGGCGGTGCTCGAAGTCAGCTCTGGGAGACGGCTGAACGGACGCAGGCGCCGGGTAAGGGATAAGGCAGATATCGACAGAGGCCTCGGCACGCAGCGAGACCGGGCAGAGACGGTCACAGAAAGGCAAGCACACTCAGCTAAACCACGAGGCAAAGGTAAGCAACACAAGCTTTCCGCCTCTGCTACCAAGCACAAATCTGGGGGATTCTGAAAATGGCGCTGTAAAAGGTTACATGGTTGAGCAGACTATAGTAGTTACATATCGGCTATGGTTTCACAGGGGGGGTGTGCTCATGGATGGCGGGCTTGGCGGGATGAAGGCCTGAGCTCATGCAGCTAAGTTAGGCTAAGCTGCTCTCAAGAACTAGCAAAAGCACGGCAAAATAACAATAGGAACTGAACAGAGAGTTTGTACGAGCATACGAAGTGTATTGCTCGGACGTACGTAGAAGTATGAGAAGGAGCGTGGAGTTATACAGTGCAATATTCAGTAAACATGGCTAGATAGAGACTGGACATAGGAATTAGGGTGGAGGGATATAATAGCGCAAAAATAGAGGTGAGGTGAAAAGGATAATATCTCTTACGCTTTTCCAACTGCAGGAAACACCAGCAACGGTTTTTCTGTCGCAAAGAGGAACCAACGGATGAACCAATCATGAGATGTATTGTGCAGACCTTATAATACCTGGGGGTCATCATAGATTATCATAAGGTCTGATAACACATCTATGATGACCCCAGGTATTATAAAACCTTATGATAATCTATGATGAACTGGGGTCAAGCGCCTGACGCATGTGGCAGGTGCGAGAGTGAGGTGAATGCTTTGCGGTGCTTTTTGAGTGTGTGTTGGGTCGAGCTGGTGTTGTGGTCATTAGGACTGCCCACGAGACCGTCGTTAGGGAAGTGTAAGGAAGTGTGACCTCAAAAATCCTATTCAACGTCACATTGTGTTTTTGGAGGCGGAACGACAACATTGATATTTTGTTAAAGATGAGCAAGAAGACAGAAATTACATGGACTTATTATAGAAAAACATTGTGTAAACCTAACAAAGACCATGTATTTTTGAGTAAACTGAGAGAGTTGAAAAAAAATAATGTTAAAGCAAGCACAGACACCCCCGCCACCCTGATTCTTCATTTTTTTGAGTGAAGGAGCAGCCTATTGTCCTTGGTATCCTCCCTGGTGAACCTGGTGTTTCTGTCCACTGGAGGTTAATGGTGTTATCGAGTGAAAGCGCTCCCCAGACTTCTTGGGTTTTGGATTTTTAACCAAAGGTGGTCAAGTCCACGTAATCTAAACGGGAGCTTGCATCCCGTCTTGGAAGGAGCTCAGAGCTCAGAAGCGTGCTGCAAAAACTGCTGAGAATAAATGTCTGACTGAGGGAATGGTCAAACATGGTGTTTCAGGATCAAGAGAGAGAAGGGTGTGGAAATTATCGGACCATTCAGACTAAACACTGGAGAAATATGTATCAGTGTCTGAATTTTTTGTTTGTTGTAGTTATCAATTGGACAGTGAGTTAGGAGGTGTAAATGATGCAGCAGAGCTGTATCTCATCATTCGTGATTTTGATGGATCCATTTTGATCGGCTCTTCTGTCCGTTTCCCTGTGAGGTGGCCTGGAGACTTGGATGCGATGGAGGGAGACCATTGATGAGTGGTAACGGAGATGAGTTGTGAGTCCCTCTAGTGGATGTTGTGGAGTGTTGTGTTGTCTTTTGCTCGCAAAGGTTTGTTGTTACAGAGTGTGTGGTTGTGGTTTCCCTGTCTACAATGGTTAAGTCGGTGTGGGCCCGGTCAGAGGCACAGTCAGTGACACTGCAGAGTCAGACACTGGCAGCGGAGGAGGTAAGTCTGCAGTATTCGCCATTTGGTTTCCATCACACTCACGGTTTTAAACTGCCAGTCCAAGATGTGTTTTTATTTTGATTTCCAATAGTGAAGAGGATGAGGAACGTACTGGTGGTTTTCCTGGAGATTGTCGATACCAGAAGAGAAGATATCACTAAGGCAGTCCGCTTTGTTTTGCGGAAGAGTAGACGCTTGTCAGTGTAGGATAGAGTAACAGAGGCTGGCCTCATGAAACTGAGACTCTACTCAGTGCTGTGACTGGAGTCATGGTTTGAACAAGCGTGACTGCCTAAGGAAGAGAGAACTGCTGGTTATTAGGATGCGAAAGTTGCAGACGTTCAATAAATGTTTTCACCTTCATCAAAAATATTTGAAATCAATTTCGATTTCGCTGTGCTGTCAGAAATCTGAACATGATACCTGTGAACGCAATGGAAGAAACAGCTAGGGAGAAATATCGCACAATGATGCCAAATGAAAGCATGGTTGAATGAAAGGTGATGTTGAAGTGGCTTTGTTGGTCCTTGAACTTGGCTGAAAAATATGGAAGTTCTCGTGCTCTCTGGTTCCTCTAACAGTTCAGTAGACATACTCAGCTTGCCTCCCTGAGATCTCTCCTGTTCTCTCTTAGAGATTCTGTATTTTCTTCTTGCCTCTCTGACGTCTTCCCGTCCTGGTTAAGCAGACTGTAGGCAGCTTTTTTTGTTTCTTCGCTGGTAGAGAATTTGTAGGAGTGTACGGATTGCTGGAATTCACTCAGAATCTGACAGACTCATTGAGTCTAGCTCATTTTTTCCTTCAAGAAAAATAGCCTGAGCTTAGTTTTTTATTGGAGGCTGTTTATCCCATGAAATCAGCATCTGCGTACGACATATCACTATATCAACTCATTATTACGCTGCATGGGGGGCGCGTGTCAAATCTCAAGGGTGTTTTGGGTTTAAATATATTTTTATTAGAATTTTGAATGAATCATTTAAATTATTTTGCCATGGGACAGGATTTTGGCTTCCACACACGAATGGTAGCAGCAGAACACTGATAGTTCATCAGTCAGTTAATAGTGGTTACATGTGAATGATGACTACAACATTTAACGTGCAAAGACATGTTTATATTAATGTTGTATTCACTTTATTTAACTACATTTGGTCAGTTTTGCAGCCTCACTAATATAATTAAAGGATTAACAAGCAAAGAGCCTTGTATTTGAGAGGTCTGTTAGATGTCAGATTCGGGGTTTGCTGGTTACAGCTCAGTTATGAGATCAGTATGAATTCACAACCCTCGACATCTCTTTATCAAATCAGTTGGTTGTGTCATGTGAAAAGAAAACTTCGCGCTGAGTTCTGAAGGACTATTTCGTGTTCTAGGCGAGCTTCATCTACACATCTTCATCGATCTGAAATTAAATACAAGAAACCACTGAAGTGTAACAGTGTGTGAGTCGCTCTAGTGGCATTGTGGTGGGAGTAGGTTGTGTTGTCTTTTGGCTCAAAGGGGGTTTTTTTTTGTGGTGACAGAGTTGGTGTTGTTTTTCCTGGTCTGCTGTGGGCCTGCAGAGCACAGTAATACAGCAAGGCAGAGTCAGACACTGGGCAGCTTGAGATGAATCTTCAAGATCTTACACATTTCTCTGGTTTTGTTGATGTGAGGCTGAGAAATCAGAAAGAGTTGGATGAATCGATCCTCCCTCTGTGATGTGGAGCAGGAACGTTGGTCTGATCTCTGTTTTTTGTGTCGGGTACCCGGTTTGACTCTCGGAAACTGGATATTGTAGATAAGCAACCTGATATTTACAGGTCAAGGTTTGGATGTTTCTTCCTCGGCCTGGCATACAACTTTTCAGACTTGTCCTGGCTTTGTATGCTGTTCATGCGAACCGTGCGGCCATGGTGGCAAAATGAGGTGGGTGTATTCATGTCAAGTTAGTTCTGAAAGAAGATTCTGACATCAAGGACGCATAAACAGGAAAGTTTCATTGTTGAGAATGCAATTAAAACAACAATCGGCTATTTGTTCTAACATTCTCGAAGTTCACTCAAGGTTCATCTGTGGAAGATCATAATTTTCATTGTAGAAATATTTTGCTGAACAGATAGGCAGGTGAACTGAGGGACTTCTCATATTGTTTTCATAATGACCCTTTGAAAGAAGAGAAAAACAAAAAGAGGTAAAGCAACATGTCTTTGGAGGAGTTGAAGCCAAACAGACAGCAGATGAAGCAATGTTCTTCCCACTGCGAGAGAATCCAACAACTAAAGGCAGCCTCTTGCTGCAAAGCCCTTCTCCTCAACATCAAGCTGATATTTGCTGTTTAGCTTCCTCATAACATTTCTGCTCTGGACACACTAATTAATCTCATTCCGGCTGAGGTGAACTATTAAGGGCGGGGCCAAGTATACCTTATGATTGACCTCAGTGAGAAATTAAATCGTCTTTTTCTCTCACTCGGTCCACAGACGACAGTCTGTTCCAAAACTCAGTCTTGTACAAGTGTGTGACTCCCACTTCTAGTGGATGTGTGTGGAAGTAATTGTTGTGTTGTATTCTGCTCTCCAAAGGGTTTTTTGTACAGGAGTTTGTGTTGTTTCCTGTCACTGGCGGCTCAGAGCACAGTAGTACACAGCAGAGTCAGACACCTGAAGCTTCTGGATCTTCAGAGAACTGATTCTGAAGGTGGAATTCACAGTGGATAAGAAAATCTCTCCCTCATTCTCCTCTGGTGTGCTTTCCTTCCTCCGTTTGAAGCGGCTGCAGGATGAAAATTTGGGGCTGTGGTTTCCATCCTGTTTGTACCAGTAGAGAGATGGACTTGTTGTTGAACTGCTGTTGTAGTTGACAGTCAAGGTGTAACTGCTCTGCCTTCAGTAGCACTAACGTCTCCTCTTGGTTGCAGCACGTTGTCTTCTTTGTGCTCTGCATTCTTGTGAACACACACCAAACAGTATCAAGAGTTTAAAGCATCATGTCAGTGTTGGACTGATGTCACAAGACACAGAGTAGTGTTCATACCAAGGCTCATAGCAGCCAGCAAGCACTGAGATGAAACAGAGCTTCATATCTGCAGTGGTGACTCACTGAGCTAGCAGCAAGTAATAAAGCAGGCTGTGGTGTCTCTGTTCAGTCTTCATCAACACTGGCTGCGTGGGTTGGAGAAGGAGGAGCCTAGATCACAGGATCAGGGCTCATTCACAGCCCTGTGTTATTCCCCTACTGACAGAATTCACACTGAACACACTTCTCTGTAGCGCTCTCCTTTTCCTGGTCCACTTGTTCTTGTATGTAGTCTTCATAATGGAAACTTCAGGGCTGACATGTTTCCTGTTTTTACAGCTGCTCGCACATTCACTTTGCTCCTCAAAACAGATAAAAGGGTGCTAATTGTTGTCAAGCTGGCTGCGTCTCCTTTAATGTCCTTTTTTTTTTTTTTGTTTGAAATTCACTTTTTTATTCAGAAAGGCACATTTCGCATCATGTACATTAATTACAGCTTTAGTATGTCAAGAACATAGGAAAGGATGGCTGTAAAAAGTTTGGGTGATTTTGTTCATACTGCCCTTCTGGAGTTTTCTTTTATGGACCTAAATTACTCCAACTATAACAAAATAAAGAACAGAACCCGGGGGCACACATCACATTTTAAAAAGAGAAAACAAACAAACAAAAAAAAACCAAACAAAAAGACACGAGGGTAGGTTGCATCAAGCAAAGTGTAAGCCACCGGTAATCACACCAACTTACTGGTACGGCCGAGCTGGGAGCCAGTTCCTGAGAGTTGCCTAAGGGAGTGGGGAGCAGAAATAATTACACAAACAGAGACCGAGTTAGCTATTAAATTCAGAGTGCCGGGCAATTTGACTGAATGGGACAGAACGACACATATACAAATACAGTAGCACAAAAAAAAAAATACCCTGCAGGTTGCCCAATTTTGAGGTAAGTTATTATTTAATGAAAAGTATTGTCAACTTTTTTGTTCTTGCAGCTTCACTAGTTCATTTCAAGTAAAGGCTAACTAAAGTTAAGTTTAGGACCAGGTCCCTCTTTTCTCCTAGTTGCATCTATTTTAGAATTCCTAAAATTCTCTGAGGTTTAACTCTTTTTCTCTTCTTTTACAGGGTAAAAGAATACTTTAATTACACAATCAAAATGAAAGGTGGACCAACAATAATTGCAAATCACCATTCAAAAATATGAACCGCATAGGGAAAGGAAATTATGACACTTTCGATCCAAATTCAAGTCAAATGTGAGTTCAAGGTTTCAGTTCAATTAATTTAGTTCGATTCAGTCCAAAAATAATAATTCGATCCGTTCTCAGTTCAGTTTAATTCCCGATACTCCTACACTCTGGCAGTCACCATACAGAAGATTTCCTCACTGACGATGGAGAGGAGGTGGAGGTCTGGGTCTGGCCCGCCATCTTGAATCCCGCCTGTGCGTGTGCACGCTCGCACACGGCAAACCAATTCCCGCTCCGACCGAGCTCCAAACCAAGCAAAAAACCTCAATAAACACAATAAATCTCTTTTTAAATCCTCAAATTACACAAATAAATGTTTCACAGTCTTCATAAACCCAAAATATTAACTGGTAAACAGTTTATGACGGAGCATTTCCTTGTAAACAGCTACGTTTTTAGCGTTGGCTCTCCGCCAGAAAAAAAAACAATAAAAATGCAGGAATAAAAATGCAAGAAAATAAACACAAAACTCACCAAAACCGGTGAAACTCCCCGTCAGTTCCCGACCAGGTAAGTTATGTTTTTTCAACTGCAAAATCAACTTTTTCACTCTTTTTCTGCTTATTAATCGCTGCTCGTTCCCTCAGGTCTCTGCTGCTGCGTCACACAGGCGCGACATCTAGCGTCACTAGTCCCTTAAAGGGGCAGCGACACTGATTTTCTGTCAGCTTACTTTTAATCTTATTTATGTCATTTTTTAACATGGGTTACAAAAGCACAAGTAAAGTCAACTAAAATCAGATCTGATTGGCTTTACGTACTCAGTCCATTTGGTCCAGGTCTGGTAAAAATTTTCTCTCTCAACTTTGAGGGAACAAGAGATCTTCTCCATAACATAAATCTCATAAACAATTTCAATGCATTCATCAATGGTGAGAGATTCCACTTTTAACCATTTCCTCGTGGCACATTTCTTACTAGCTGCCAGTATAGCAAGCAAGTTTTTGTCTTTTATGTTCCATGTTTCAAACAATATATTACACAGAAACAAAGTTTCACATTTTAATGAAATGTTCACACTAAATACATTTTTGATATCTTTGTGGATCTCTTCCCAGTAAGACCTTATTGCTTGGCAGTCCCAAAAAATATGAAAGTGGTTGGCTCCATTAGATCCACAGAGCCTCCAACAAGCGTCCCCGCTGCCCTGGTGTCGTTTTTGTATGGGTGTGATAAAAAATCTTATTATATTCTTCCAGCAAAACTCCCGCCATGTATTTGAACCGGTTGAGAACCATTGCAGTTGACATATTTTCTCCCAGCTCTCCTGTGTGATCTTCACCCTTATTTCCTTTTCCCATTTCCTCTTTATGTATTCTGTATTCTCTTGTTTGGATAACTGTATGGCATTATATAATTTGGAGATAATTTTATTGCATGTTCCGGATTTAGTTAGTGATAAAAATACCACCATGAACCCTGACTCATCTTTTCCTAACGCCTCTTTAATATTTTTGTTAAAATAATGTCTCACTTGCAGGTACCTAAAGAAATCCTCTCTCTCCAGGCCGTGGTCCTTCTGTAGGTTCTCAAAACTCTGAAATGTCCCTTTGTGAACAAATGAATAATAGGTAGTTAAACCTTTTGTAATCCATGTCTTAAATCTGCCGTTGATTTTATTTCGTGTAAGTCTGAATTCATATGCGCACCACCTCATAATTTTATGATGTGTCTTTTACATCTGCAAAACTTTTGACATAGTGTTGCCTGGCTCCAAGGCATCTATGAGAGAAGTCATGCCTGCTACAGAGATGCTGGTCTGGGATCTTCTAGTCATCCTTAGTAAGTTATTTACTCATCTAGAAGGGTGTGTTATTCCTTTTATCATCGTTCCTTCTATGTCCTTCCACGCTGCAGTGTATGTTGGTGAACATAGGGAGATTAAGGGCCTTAATTGGGCTGCATGATAGTATTCCTGTAAGCAGGGAACGGCCCATTCCCACTTTTCTTTTTCTTAATTACAGTGTTTGAAATCTAATTCTGGCACTCTTTTCTCCTTGCCTACTTATATCATTATATTAAATCTGTCCCATTCTAAGAACTGCTTGGATGGTATTTTATAAAGCTGGCAGAACAACTGGAATATATTAGGAATATAGCATCCAGTGGAAGGATTTCATCCTAAAAATTAGACTCTATCCGGGAGCTTGAACTTAAGAAGGAAAAAATAACGTTCCATCATCTGTATATCAAGCTTTCTATCTTTGAATTTAAACAGGCCATAGTTTGATGTTATTATAATCTCGTGGAGTCCCTAGGTAATGAGACACCCAAATATTTAATGGGACTCAGCATCCACAACTCCAGTTGTACATGCGTCTTAATTGAAGATGGAGGGTCATAATTAAATGTTAAATAATACTTGGTTTTAGTTGATGTTAGTAATTTTATAAGCCAGAAATTAAACCAATTCCTCTAGCAATCTTCACATTTTTGATGGAGTGAGTTCTGAGATTAGGTTTGTACGCTTAGAGAGATAAAGACTATGAGTTCAAATAAATCATCGATCAAATTAGGGCATTCTGCTCCGTGGATTTCATTGTTACCCCTTTTATATCATCCACTCTGCCTAATTAGTTGACTCGAAGGGTCTTCTATCAAGACATAGGCAGAGAGGAAGACAGGGCGATGCAACAGCAATCCCTTCTCGGTGTCCAGGAATGAAATGAGATGTAAGGGTTTAAATCTCCATTCATTTGATTCTTCTAGCTGTGGAGGCTATATTGTATAGTGCTGCAAACGTGTCAATTATAGTTGTATGGAAGCCAATTTTAATAGTACCTTATATATACAATTAATGACCAGTCGTCACTGAGTCATTAAAAGCGTTTCTCTGCATCCAACAACTTATCGGTATTAATGTCTCTCAGTCTTTGTAGATGTATAAACTTGCCTACAATAACGTTGCAGTTATTTTCCTGATTGTTTATCTTGGGTCGTTCTTTGTCTGACAATAGGCAAGCTGTCCTTATCGTATTAAATACTCGGTAATATTCAATTCTATTCGTCTTAATATATATTGGGCAGGTAATAGTTTATAGTCATTATTTAGAAGACTTACAGGACGGTAATTCCCACACTCCAATTTGTCTTTCCCCTCCTTAGGTATGATTGAAATCACTGCCTTCCTTCAGATGAGGGAGAGGGTGCTTTGTTGTTGTTCCACAACACCAGTGGAACGTATTTTAAAATAGTTGAGATGTAGTTGATTCTTTATTTGTTTTGTGACCATTCTGTGGAAATACCATCTTGTCTACGGTCTGGATGACTTCCCACCTTTCATTCTCCTGATTGCTGATTGCATTTCTTCTATTGTTATTTTAGAATATAAATTTTTCATTTTGTTCGTCAGTGATCTATTGGAAGATTTACCTGGTTTTTGAGTCAAAATTATCGATTTGGTATTGTGCGTCGCTTGTCTGTGGTTGGGAATATATATTTTTATAGTATTGCTT
>JAIFWX010000026.1:39211-60883 GCA_037074605.1 Trachinotus ovatus | reverse complement strand
GATAGACTGGTACCTGAGGGGGAGAGGGGACAGGGTGAGTTGGGGGGTAACTTGCTAACATATGTGATCACCTGGGACAATGTGGCATTCCACCATGCACATGCAGTCACAGCTTGGTTTGATGCCCATCCCAGGATGATGTCCCTTTTCCTTGCCCCTTACTCCCCTTTCCTCAACCCAATAGAGGAGTTTTTTTCAGCCTGGAGGTGGAAAGTATTCGATCACCATCCACATGACCAAATGTCCCTCCTGAATGCAATGGCTGCTGCATGCAAGGACATCACAGCTGACAACTGCCAGGGCTGGATAAGGCATGCAAAAAGATACTTCCCAAGATGCCTGGCCAGAGAAGACATCAGGTGTGATGTCGATGAAAATATGTGGCCCAATGCTGACGAATCAGAATCAGAATCAGAATCGCCTTTATTGTCATTATTGTTATTATACATAGTACAACGAAATTTGAGCGCTGCTCCCTTGGTGCAAACGACCGAGCAGATTAGCTTTTTTTTCTTCCTCTTTTACAGTGATTTCTTCTGCTCCTTTTTCTTTTTGTGTATTTGACAATACAGTAATGAATGACAGCTAAATGCTGATTTTTTTTTTTTTCTCTCTACTCTACTGCAAGTAATTTTCAATTGCAATACAGTAAAGTGTTTACTGCAAATCCTGTCATTGACTGTCTTCTTCTTTCATAAAAATTCTGCAAAGCTGCTCTGACATGGGTCGTTCACTTTTTGTACTGAGTGTTGTACAAAAAAAAGGAACAAAATTCATGCCAAACAAATGAAAAATGAAGAACATAATCACAAACATTAATTTACATGTATGATCAATACAATAATCTGTTGATTGTAAAAGAAAAAGGGAAAAAAGTAGATTTGACACATGCAAAGTGATTCAGTTTGTGTTATTCCATCAGTTGTCAGTGTTTTTTATGACACTGTGCTGTGACTGACTAAATGTTTCTGTTGGAAGACAACGTGTGTCATGCTTTGATAGATTTGGTGAACTGTGTTAGTGTATTATTGTATTTTGGAAGTGTGTGTCTGTGTTTAGTTACACTGCATGATTTTGAGCATGAAATTAACTGTTTGGGGAATTGTGTGTTTCAGGTGTGATGTGCGTTAACAGTTTTGAAAAAGTGTTTAAGGTTCTGACAAACGGGTCATAGCGGTTGTAAAAAACTGTAACACAGAAAACGCTTGGTAATCAGCGAGCGCTAGCTAGCCAGCTGGGTTAGCAAGGTGCATTTGTAATTTATCTACACTACGATATCAATTGGAAATTTGGATGCTAATTTTGGCTAGTGAAAAGTTGTTTTTTCGTTTTCTTATTTTTGGTTTTATTTTGAAAAACGAATGAACGAATGATACACGGATTCTCCCCCTCTGCCATGAAGTCCATCTGCATGCTAGAAACTTGTATCTGTTGTTGTTATTATTGTTGTTGCAGTAAAGCCCCATTCTTCCTTCAGTCACCAAACAACATCCAGACTGTGATCACTGAACAAACATCAGCTTTTATTACAACATGATTTTACAGTCAGAGACACTGTAGAGACACTGAACAACCTCCTCTACATCCTACACCACACTGACACTTCATCACATACACTGACCACATGTTATTCAGCTATGAAGTATTTCACTGTGTTTCATTCAGTGTCCATGATGTGAACAGACTCATCGACCACGTCCAGGGAGAGTGTAGTCACAGTTTTGGTGAGGACTGCCGTGGTGCCTGGTTTGTACCTGTACTGTCCCTCCCTGAAACACACACATGGAGACACATGCACAGTCTATTTACTGAGATCAAGCTTTCATCTGTGAGTGTATTCAACTGTGGACACACACACACACACACACACACACACACACACACACACACACAGAGACACACACAGTCTGTTTACAGAGATCAAACATTCATCTGTCAGTGTATTCAACTGACATCAGTGTTAATGTTGATGTCAGGTGTGACCTCCACAGTGAACAGAACCTGACAGAAGAGATTCTGGAGGATTCGATAGGAGCTCGGAGGATGATGATGGTCAGAGCATGATGACACAACAAAAAAATGTCTGCTGCGTCCAGACAAAGCGAGTTTGTAATGTCTGTAACATGTTGTAGTTGTCAGTGTGAACACTAGGAGCTTTTATACCACTGAAGGAACTTTCCTTTTACACCGGAATGTATCAGAGAATCAAAGCTCTGCAGGACACATGACTGACGCGCCTCCTCACCTCTTCCCCTTCATCGAGGGCTTGTCATAGCCTCGCAGGATCTCCACTCCAGCCTCAGTGATGATGCACAAGTCCACATTACTGCCTGAGCCCAGGTCACAGAAAATGCCTGCGGCGATGGAGTCTCGTACAAGCTGCTTCGCCTCCTCCAGCTGAGAGAGGAAGAACAGAGTCAGTACAGAGGAAGACTATGGTCTGTACAGAGAGGAACAACAGAGTCAGTACAGAGGAAGAGTGTGGTCTGTACAGAGATGAAGAACAGAATCAATACAAAGGAAGACTATGGTTAGTACAGAGAGGAAGAACAGTCAGTACAGAGGTAGACTATAGTCTGCACAGAGAGGAAGAACAGTCTTGTTGAACCTGTTGTGTTCCTGCTGTTGTTGTGTTGTTGTTTTGTTCTTGTTCTGTGTTGTTGAGTCCTTGTCGTAGTCTTGTTGTGTTCTTGTCGTATTCTTGTTGTGTTCTTGTTGTCATCTTCTTGTTGTTGTGTGCTTGATTTTTTTGTCGCTGTGTTCTTGTTGTGTTCTTGTGCTCTTGTTGTGTTGTGGTATTGTTCTTGTTGTTGTGTTCTTGTGGTTGTGTTCTTTTTGTAATGTTGTCGGTGTGTTTTTGTTGTGTTCTTGCTTTGCTCTTGTTGTGTTCTTGTTGTGGTGTTGTTGGTGTGTTGTTGGTGTTCACTGACACAGCCCTCACAGATCACACCTGTCAGGTGAATAATGTCTCACCTCCATGTTTGGTTTAAACCTGTCCTCAAACACAGACACAGCAGCTGCAGCTCCAGAACCTGGAACCACAATCAAACTTTTATTAAAGTCAGCAGGTGTCTCTTTAAATCTCACACCTGAGAACACACTTGTGAGAACACACACATGAGAACACACTACACACATGAGAACACACAGCTGAGCACATACTACACATACTACTACGACTCTCTCTCGACTACTTCATGCCATTAACTTTGTATTTTTTTCTCTCCCCTAGTTTGTGCTTCTCCTCTCTCTCCCTCTCTCTGTCCTCATTCTGCAAGTATCTCTGCCTCTAGAGCAGTGGGATCCAGATTAACCACTACTCATCATTACTATTAACCACTGTTATCTGTCATTATTATTGATAACACCATTACCTATACAGCTGTTCCAGGTCTCTCTCTCTCGCTCTCTCTCTTTTCTCCTCTCTCCTCCCCCCACCCCCCCTTTTTCTCCTCCCAAACCCAACCGGTCGAGGCAGACAGCCGCCCACCCTGAGCCCGGTTCTGTTGGAGGTTTCTTCCTGTTAAAAGGGAGTTTTTCCTCCCCCCTATCACCGAGTGCTTGCTCTTTGTGGGAACTGTTGGGTTTTTCTCTTTAACAAAGTAAGGTCTCAACCTTACCCTGTGAAGGGCCTCGAGATAATGTGTATTATGATTTGGCGCTATACAAATAAAATTTAATTGAATGGAATTGAATTCAATTACACACCTGAGAACACACTACACACATGAGAACACACACCTGGGAACTCACTATGCACTTGAGAACACACAGGAGAACACACACCTGGGAACACACTACACACATGAACCTACCCATGGTGAGGAAAGGCAGTTTGTCATAGGAGCCGTGTGGGTATACGCTGTACAGGTGAGCTCCAGTCACGTCCACTCCTCCGACAATTAGAGAAGAACCAACGTGACCCTGGTACCTGAAAAACCCAACAGATGTCACTGCTGCTTCCTGTTAACATCTCTATACTCAGATCAGTCACGTGATGCATTCACTGACTCCTACACCTTCATCCTCTGTGAACACACACCCAAGAAAACAAACCTGAACAGCATCTGTTTCAGCTGTCGGGTTACCATAGCAACAAGGGGGGGGCGCCCGGTGTTTAACGTGTGCAGTTCCACATTGGACGCCATGATCTGGGTGGTGATCTCTGCGTCTGCAGCCACACCGGCGCCACAGCAGCTGCAGGACATGACAGACAGAGTTCAGTTCATCAGCTGATGGCTGAGGTCATCAACACCTGGAGACCACCTGTGTGTCTGTCTCAGGTGTTTTAACCACAGGTGAGCACAGTGATCATTGTTCTCCTCTGTACTCAATAAAATCAGTTATCTGGTTTTAATCTGACAAATAAATAAAACCTCTCATCATACACTACAGTACATGGTGGGAGTGAGGGGTGGGGTCTCGTGTGTACACCTGAGGCTCCTCAGTGCAGAGTCCTGCACAGGTCCAGTCCTGCAGACACACACCCACACAGCTCACCAGATCTGGAACTGAACTGTAACACAGTCACTCAGTGTAAAACTATCAGGGTCTGCCTGATCTGGTCTGGGGTCTGGTTTTGGTTTCTGACCCAGAGGACTCCATGAATCCAAAGTGAGTGTTTCTCTCAGTTTTGTCTCTCAGATTATCCTGCTGAACAAAACGTGTCAGGACAAGAAACTTGTTTGTTTGTGTTATATTTCATTGAACAAGTGATGATGACTTCAGACCTGGTCTTCATCCCTCAGCTCTGGATTCAGAGTTTGTGTCAGAGACAACAAAAATCAGCCGATTGATGAACTTCAGGTTCAGATATTTTAAGTAAAACCTTTTTATTCAATTAGTTCATGTTTCCTCTGCTCACACCTGTGAATTCATACCAATGTGTTTTGTTCCTGTTACTCATAATTTCTGCAAGAACCCAACCTGGTGCAGGACTCTGATGAACCACACTGAACCAGGACAATGGTAGAAAAAGTTGGTGTGAGGACCGACTATGAGGACACAGACTCCTGCTGTGGACCCGAACCTGGTTTCACTCACTAGATCTTTGGAGCAATGTAGTGAATCTTCATGCAGTTCTTGTCGGCCACCACCATGTCGTCTGTGGCCCTGGTGTCTGCTCCCAGGATCACGCCGTCCTGAGGAACAGGACAGAGTTCACTTCTGAATTAGCTCTGCATGTGTGTGTTAGTGGAAACACTGGGGCAGGTCCTCACCTTGTAAACCACCCCGGCGATGGTGGTCCCTGTTTTTCTTGCACTAGGTGCTTTGTAGCCAAACTCGGAGAAGTTGGACTCCAACACTGTGTTCCTGAAACGATGATGATGACAATGAGACAGAGTGGACTCAGTGAAACCTCCTGTTATCTGAGTACTAACACAGCTGCTCTGGATCCAGGACTTCACGAGGACACACAGGTTTCTTGTCACAGAACAAAGTCATGATTTACTTAAACTAACAGTGACTGCAGAGTTCACATCAGTGATTTTTATAAAAACAACACCCGATCCTGACACACAACACCTGATCCTGACACAAAACTCTTCATCCTGACACACAACACCTGATCCTGACACATAACTCTTCATCCTGACTCACAACACCTGATCCTGAAACACAACACCTGCTCCTGACACACAACACCTGACACACAACTCCTGATCCTGACAAACAACACCAGACACACAACACCTTATGCTCACACACAACACCTGATCCTGACACACAACACCTGATCCTGACACACAACTCTTGATCCTGACACACAACACCTGACACACAACACCTGATCCTGACAAACAACACCAGACACACAACACCTTATGCTCACACACAACACCTGATCCTGACACACAACTCTTGATCCTGACTGAAGACTCTGCTCCTCTTCCTCATGTCTCTATTTTTAATGGTTTTGTTCTTGTCTAGCTGAAGGTCTACGGTCTGAAGGTCTAGGACAGAGGGTCCCAGCTTCTGCTGAGGCCCCAGGGTCATGTTCTAGTTCTGTATATGTGATAACTTCACAGTTGTTGTGTTTCTTCGGTGTCGCTTTGAAACTAAATCTCGAGCTATATTTTGGAAAATAAATTACAGTCACTCTGTCAGGATTTGTGATCTGGACCTGGACGCTGTCTGAACTGGATTGTGTTGCTCTCTGTGCCTCAGACAATGACAGACAATAATGTCACAGTAACAGGACGATCTGTGATTATCATAATTAATAACAATAAACTGAATGAACAGCAGTGTCGTGTTTTAAGGACGCAGTAAATTACCTCTGACGACGTCATGACGGTTTTCTTACCTGCGGCTGTTTTCGAAGCAGAAACCTCCAGACTGCAGCTCATCGGGCTTCAAACTGTGGAGCATCTTTAGAGGAGATGAGAATGAGAATGAAGGTGAAAATAAAAACGTTAAGCAAAAGCCCTGCCACGCTATGTGTCAGCGCTTTTCAGTGGTTTTTACTTTTACTTTCGCTTCCACGGACAAGCCAAGCCTCCCTGCTCTACACTGTAAAAAATGTCCTCACTAACTCTCTCACTCGGAGGATGGAGCATAATTTTTGATATTTTTTGCAGTGTATTAAAATTTCACAAACTGTCATGAACTCGGGAGGCCAAAGAGGTCTGCTCAGGTGTCACGTGTCAAAATAATCAACAATATTTCTCCTGATTGTTAAAGTTTACCGTCACAAACTGAGCTGATGATAAATTAAAGTGAACTTGTTGTCAGGGTTAAAGGAGACAGTTACAATACTAACTACTTTTCTCTCAGTTAGTCGACTGTTTGCTAACAACTTACACCATTCAAAGATGAGTGCATAGGACAGATCATTCACTGTAGTTATTTGAATGGAAGAATTCAGACGTTGTAACTGACCCCAACCCTGTAGACAGCTGTAATACTAATCAGAGATGACAACATATTAATTAATTACAACATATTAAAGAGACATCAAATTAAAGTAAATTCATTTTTAATCGTTGTCTCAATGAGCAAGACATATTGAAAATATTCAAAATTAGCTCTATTTTTTTCTGTTTTGAACTAAAAAAAAATTGTAAAAACACTGTTGTGTGTCTGTTTTGATTTGGCTGCTTGAGGACAGGATCAGTTAGTTTAGAGTCATTCATGGTAGGAGCTGATTTATATGAGAATAATAACAGACACACACTCAGGCTCCAGACAGGCGTCAAACTGTGATTAGTACAAAACAGTTCACAGAATGACTCACAATAAACACTGAGAATATAATATCAAACTATGAGCACACAAACACAATTATTTCTGATGATCATGAATGAAGCTCAGTTAAGTTGTTTAGTTATTTGTTAAACTCAGGAACAAGGAAGACGTTGACCACCAATGCTGGAACAAGCATTCTGTCAGTCAAGGTCATCTGCGAAGGTTCATGGTCACTGGACAGCAGAAGCTCTGGGGAGCTGATACCTGGGGACCTGGGGATGAGGCTGAGGCTGGAAGCTGGAGACCTGGGGCTGAGGCTGAGGCTGGAAGCTGGGTACCTGGGGCACAGGCTTGGCTGGAGCCTGCAGAGCTGGGCAGCTGAGTCTCCTGTAGCAATGGGAGCCATGATATCCTCGTCACCTTCTGCTGCCTCCATGGAATCCTGGGAAAATGGCAAGGCAAGTTCCCCAGAAACGGAACTGCTCAGGGTCCTCCAGGTCAGAATCAGACAGGGGATCTGCCATTGTGGATAGAGGCCTGGAGACTCTGTATTCACTGCAAGCCCACTAGGAAAAGACTGGCTGTGGCTGCTGGAGCTGGTTGTAAGTGTCGGGTCCCCAGAGTCATCGTCTTGAATGAAGACAGGCGTCAGCTACCTGGGTTGAAAATTGGAGGTCAAAATGCTGGATGGTGAGGTGTAGACTGAAGGGGGCTGTCAGATAAAGAAAATCCTTGAACGAGTGTTTCTTGAAAATCTTCCTGTGTGCCTTTTCTCAGTGCAGCCTGCTGATACTCAGTGAATGTCTCAGCAGGTTAAGGACTCCCCACTCACCTACATGTAAATTTACAAATTATCTCCAAGTAGAGGCTCGTACTTTATAAATTGTTCCTCCATTTTTAAAAATAAATATTTAGACACAATTAAAACCAGATGTCGACATTGAAGTATTTCAAAGGCACAGGCCACACGCAGACCCGCAGAAGCCCCCCACATGATGACGACAGCCTTACAGGTGACCCACTGCAAAGCCTCAACAGTCTGTTTGCAGAAATTGATAAGATGAACTGCACCTTGCCGGGGGTGGCTACAGATGTCACAACTATTAAGGAAACTACAATGGAGCTGAAAACCACAGTGATGGCGATGCAGGACAGATTGGCGGAAGCTGAAACATGCATTGTGTACCTAGAAGAGGCCTTGGAGCAGATGAAGATAAGGGAGGCCAGCTAATGGATGCCATGTGGGACTGCATTCAAACTCTGGAAAACTGAAGCAGGCAGTGGGCTTGAATGAGACTTTCGGGACTAATGTCACATTGCTGAGCTGTGCTCAGAACACTTTGACAGAGGGCTGGGGGTCTGTGCAGCAGCGGAGTTTGAGATTGAGAGAGCACATTGGCTGCTCGCATTGATGCTGGACCCAGACCGACCTCCAAGGCTGATGTTCATACGAAGCATAAGTTCCTTAGACAGTCAGCAAGGCACAAGATGGGCTTTGAATGGGAATGATGTTGGCTTTCTGTATTTTCTGATATGACAAAAGAGATGGCAGGGAAGAGGAAAGCTTTCACCTCTGTGAAGTGCAAACTGCAGGAACTCAACATGAAATGCACACTAGCCTACCTGACGACACTGTGGTTCAGTTGGAAGGGAAAAAACCTGAGTTTCACCGCAGCAATGGCAGCGGATAAATTCATAAATTCACAACGACAATAGTGAAGGTTGAATGTCTGAAGAGGGAGGTGAGCAGATATTTATGCTGTTAAGAAAGAGTCACACACATGTTGAAAAGACTATTGGAGTGGAGATGAGCCTGGCAAAGCTGCCACAGAGGGAGGAGTGGTAACCTGCAGACCTGATAAGGTCTAAATTTAAAATGTGTTGGGTGGGGCATGTTTTTTCATAGCTCACTTTCAAGCTCACACAATTTTGTACTCTCTTTGGTTAATAGGAATATACATTTTGTGCTCTTTAAGGAGTTAAAGTCTGTGTGCAGACGTTAACAGAAGGTCTACAGGTAATATTTAAACATTTATGCACCTAGCAAAGGAGAGCCACCCTTTTTTTTATTAGGTAAACAAGGTTTTTGGAGAGATGGATGGACTATTAACCAAGTGATTGGTCCTATTCTGGATGAAAGTAGAGTTAAGGGCCCATTGATGACTAAAGATAGGGAGGCACTTCAAATGATAAAAAGTGATATGGCTCTTGTAGTCATATGGAGACTTACCAACCCACGTGAGAGGGAATATACATTTTTCTGCCATTGTCACAAATTCCATTCTAGTACTGACTTCTTTCTAATTGCAAGGCCCTTAATAAATAACGTAGTCAGTTGCAATATAAGAACTATTGCCATCACAGATCATACAGCAGTAGAATTATGTGTAAAAACAGAATTAGATAAGTGTGAGAGCAATAGGTGGAGAATAAATACAGCATTACTACAGGATAAAGGCTTCAGAGCACGGTTAGATTTAAATATTTAAAATCTTTTTTTTAATTGAATGTTGGGAGCACAGAGGATATTATTACAGTCTGGGACGCCTCCAAAGCAAACATAAGGGGGGAACTGATTGCATATTCTGCTCAAAAGAAAGAGAGCGCGCCTAAACAAGGTATGACGAAACTTTCAGAAGAAAATAAACGGATGAAAGAATCCATCCTGGATGGATGGATGGACGATCCAAGCGCACAGTATGTGGGACAACCTTGTTTTCTTCGGGAGTCCCAGAGCGCGCAGAGATTCTGAAACCACCATCAAAGACTTCCTCCAGCAACAACTTAAACTCCCGCCGGACGCCGTGGACAAATCAACTTTCACTAAGTCCACTGCATAGGAGGGACGAGGCAAAAAGGTCAGCACCCAAGACCTGTCGTCGCTAAGTTCGAGGACTTCAAGCAAAAAGAGCTGATGAAGAGCTGAGGCAGGGAGCTGAAAGGAACAGATTTCAACATCAATGACCAATTCCCAAAGGAAATCCGGGAGCGCTGCAAATCCCCATTTGCCATCAGAAGAAAGTTCATCGCCCAGGGATCCTGGGCCATTAACCATGTGGATAAACTTTATGTTAATGGCCAATTGTTTCACGACCAGGAAATCACTCCTTGGCACTACTGAAGTCTCTTCTTCTTAAAAGCCAATCCTAAGGTAATACAATGTAGCTTAATAAACAAAACTCAAGGTATGGGCATTTAATATACTGCTACTAGCGCACGCCTCACATTGATGTGGTTTTGTTTACAGACTGCTAATGTTGGAATACGTATATATATATATATTCAACAGGCACAAGTTAGTTTAGTATGAATTCATTACGCTTTGTCACTTGCAATGTGCGTGGAATTAGCTCACATGCAAAAAGACTTAAAGTTTTAGAACATCTAACAGCATTACAGGCAGACATTGTCTTACTGCACACATATCCAAAATAGGACATCATACACTTAGTTCATGACAGTTTCCTCATGTATACTTAGCTAGCTATAATTCAAAACAAAGATGAGTAGCAATTTTTGTTAATAAAAGAATACATTTCACGTGTAAGGACATCATCACAGACCCAGAGGGAAGATTCCTAATTATCAATATATCAACATATAACAAAGAGATATGTATCGCCAATATATATGGTCCAAATGGCGATGACCCATCCGTCTTTCACTGTTTCTTCACTGCAATTTCAGCAGACTCAGACACAGCACTTATTGTGGTAGGGGACTTCAACTTGGTACTTAATCCAGAATTTGACTGATTTAGCGGAGCAGCTAGTTACCGTAACTGCCAATCATCTGAAATAATAAAACAATATATGAAGATTTTGGTCTGTGTGATGCTTGGTGCTCTTGTCACACCATGTTCAAAGAATGCACCTTCTTCTCACCAGTCCACAACTCTTACTCCCGTTTAGACTTTTTCCTAATAAGCAACTCTTTCATGAAGGATATAACTGATACACAAATTCACCCTATCATGATCAACGACCATGCACCAGTCATCGAGAAAGTATGCACACCACCAATTAGACACTTGGAGATTGAACGCATCATTACTTACAGACCTGGAGTTTATTGAATTCTTCCAAAAAGAGTGGACATTTTTTTGCCCAGCATCTCTCCTTGTGTTCTCTGGGAGACGGCAAAGGCTGTAATGCGAGGTAGAATAATTTCTTCATCACAGGAGAAAAAAAGGAAAAAGCAGCTGGGATAGAATTAGAACAGATAATTAAAACCTTGAAAACAGCTCATGTTGCCTCTCAAGAGGAACACATGTTGAATGAGTTGAGAAAATCTAAAATAAAACTAAAAGAATTAAGAGACATAAAAACACAATTACAGCTACAGAGATTATGCCTGGAGAACCTTGAACATAGTAATAAATCAAGCTAGTTTTTAGCAAAGCAACTAAAACAGAATAAAGAAAACAGTAATCTCCTCAGTTATGGACTCCTCTGGGAAAAGAACTCAGGTCCCAGAAGAGATAAATAAAACCTTTAGGGATTTCTATAAAAACTTATATTCATCCAATATTAACCCATCAAACTCTGAAATAGATTAGTTTTTGAGCAATATCAATTTGCCAAAACTAAACAAAGAGCAAATTATGGCTCTGGAGTCAACTCTCTCAGTGGCAGAACTCCATGATGCCATCAAACATATGCCCAACAGAAAAGCCCCAGGTCCAGATGGCTTTCCGGCAGAATTCTACAAAACATTCTGGCCTACACTGGCACCAATATTTCCTAGAATGGTTACAGAAATTAAAGAAACTGCCAGACTTCCTCCAAACATGAACTGTGCAAATATTAATCAGACAAAGACCCTGCACTTCCATCTAGCTATCATCCAATAACACTCATAAATGCAGATATTTAAATCATCAGCAAGGCACTAGCTAGTAGACTTGAAAAGTAACACCTTACATAATACACCCAGATCAAAATGGGTTTATTAAGGGCCGTCAGTCCACTGACTAATTGATCTAATAGACTACTGCAACATTCAAAATAAGGAAGCTATAATTGTCTCACTGGACGCAGAAAAGGCCTTTGACAGGGTGAACTGGAAATTTCTTTTTGCAACCTTACAGTAATTTGGATTTGGTGACAACTTATTGTCTTGGATTAAAACATTATTAAGCTCACCTAGCGCCTGTGTCAAAACTAATGATCAAACTTCTCCACGCTTCAATCTCAAAAGAGGCAGCAGACAAGGTTGTCCACTCTCTCCTTCTTTATTTTTCATATTTATTGAACCACTGGCAGCTGCAATTCGGCAAAATAATAATATTAAGGGGATTCAAACAGCAAACTTGTTCCATAAAATTAGCCTTTATGCTGACGATGTATAATTACTTCTTCAAGACGCACATGCCTCTCTTTCTGAGACTATAACACTCATAGGTAAATTCTCATCCATCTCAGACTACTCTATTAATCGGAAAAAATCAGCTGTCTTTGACTTCCAGTTCAACCCAATTATTCCACTACAATCTGGTTCAAACATCAGATACCTGGGCATCAACATTTCCACCATGCTATCAGACCTGACACAGTTAAATCACATTCCCCTACTTAAAAAAAAATAGAGGATGACCTCACTCAGTGGAGTACTCTGCCCATATCACTTACTGGAAGAGTAGCAACAATCAAAATGATGATCTTGCCAAAAATCAACTACATTTTCTCAATGGTCCCGACTCTTTCTCCCAAGGCTTGGTTCAAATCACTGGATTAATAGACTACAATATATCCTAAAATGGACTACACAAAGTCGATTTGACCATACTTGGCTGGACATTGAACAAACTTTCTGTAGTGCCATCCAAATCCAAGACCTGCTATTTATTAGCCCCATCATCAAACAATATTGCTGCTTTAAGAGCATCAATATCAGCTGATGGCATGGTGGGAATTTCTTAAAATGAATGGGTCTTCACTGGTCCTGTGCAGACTCACACCCATCTGGAACAATCCTGACATCCTGCAAAATAAAAAAACAATAAACTTTACAACGTGTTATAATAAAGAAATAAGACGCCTAGAACATATTCTCCAAGACAACATATGATCCCATTTGACAAAATGGCAGAATTTTATGGCATTGACAAAAACAAATACCTAGAATATCTTCATCTTAAATCCATAGGTTTAACACCAAGCAATTAGACCTAGAACTCCCACCAACCATAACAAACTTTTTAAAACTTCCACCCCAAAAACTACTCTCTAGAATTTATGTAAGATTAGCTGAATCGGAGTCAACTCTCTTGCTCCCAACTCTCAAATAGGAAAAAGATTTACTCATCAGACTCCTATTTCTAGATGCAAATTTGCTCAAACACCTTTAGCATGACTCAAAACTCCAACCTAAAGCTGATACAGTACATAATTCTCCATAGAGCACACTACACAGGATAAAGGATGTTCCAGATCAGAAATACTAACAGATGTGCTACCTGCAAGAATGACACACCAGATAACTATCTGCATGCATTTTGGCACTGCACACCGGTCAGCAAATTCTGGCAGAGGATTTGTAAAGACCTATCGATGCACCTCTGACATCCCATCCCTGCCTCCCCCTCACTTTGCCTGCTCGGTGACCTCATTAACATTAATGTGCACACAAACGCATGCTCTTCACAGTCTTAACCATTGCCAAGAAAGCAATCCTCCTGAACTGGAAGTCAAAAGGGAACTTGAACATAACACAATTTAAAAATCTATGATTAGATCATGTTTCCACGGAGAGATGTCTGCCTGTAAGGAAAATCAACTAACAGAATTTAAACACATCTGGACTCCAATAAATAATCTCATTACATAGTGTTGGTGGGGGTGGCGGGGCTTCGCCATGGGGCGGGGAGCCAGGTTACTGTGGGCAATTGGTGTCTTTCCTGGCAGGGGGCCCGTGGACGCTGTCTCTGGGTGGCTGCATGTCCGACCTTTTGAGGGAAGTGCGGGAGGAGGGGGCATAGCCACCCACATCCCCTAGTGGGGCAGGCTGGTGCCTGCTGCGGCGTTCCCGGGCAGTTATGCCCCCGGGCACTGTGGGGATTGTCGGGGTGTTGGGGGGCCTGCCTCCCCGCTGCTTGGCCCCTATTTGCACTGGGGGTGGCTGGGGGCCTTGGTGGCCTGGTTTCTGGCTGTTTGTGCCTTTGGTCTGGGGGGCGATGTTACTGCGGCCCCCACATCAACTACCCACCACATCCAATGACAAATTGGTACACACTTACACATGCATACACACATGAACGCATATACTGTACATATATACACACACATACCTAGCCCTCCCCTCATACATACAGACACACACACACAGACCGTCTAATGATTAATGACTATATACCGACTATAAATGTGGATAGAGTTCTCCTGCACTAAAGGTTTCTAACTAAAAGTTTTCTTCGAAGTCCTCTTCACAAAGCTGCTGAGACCAACTTTTTTTTTTTTAAATGTGTTTATTAATTTTTCCTTTTTCAACACAAACAAGCAAACACAAAACTTCAATACAACAACGCTCAAGCAACAAACAGTGACTCAGTTACACACAAACAGTATCCATATTAATAAAGTGAGTAAAAAAAATAAATAAAAAATAAATAAAATAAAATAAAATAAATAAAAAATAAATAAATAAATACATAAACAAGTAAATAAAAGGAGATCTCATTATTATGACCTTCCAGGGAATCCCTGCAACAGAATGGAAGATACATTGTCTTCTAAGTAATTCAAATAAGGTTCCCAAACTCTATAAAATTGGCTTGAGTTTGAATGTAATGCGCAGGTCAAGTATTCCAAAGGCACTAAATCAAACAGCACTTTGTGCCATCCCTTAACATTTGGTTCCTTATCACTAATCCACTGCAATAGAATATTCTTTCTAGCTGCGAATGTAAGAATACAGAACAGTCTTTGATTTGTTAACCTTACACCTTTAGCAGGTAAGCCTAATATAAGACACAATGGGTCCATCCCCAGCTTTAGTCCCAGTATCTTTTCAATTTCTGTTAAGACATTAGACCAATATTTCTGCAGTTTATGGCATGACCAAAGACAATGAGTTAAAGTGCCAACTTCAGTTTTACATTTAAGACACAGTGGAGACAAACTAGGGTTGAACTTATGTCTGCGATTAGGGGATATATGCATTCTATGCAAAATCTTAAGCTGTACTGATTTAACACGATTACAAACTGAGATTGATTTAGCATAGGTCCATATATTTTCCCACTCAGCAGCGTTGATTGTGACAGACAGGTCTTTCTCCCACTTTCCTCTGAGCTCTTGTAAAGCCATGGATGGAACAGCGCACATAGCTCCATAAAGTAGACTAATAGTCAACTTCCTAACTGTTCCAAACAACACCTTCTCAAGTGGAGATATGTCAGGGTTACCAACTAAGGTCGTGCTGTGTACTATATAATGTCTTATCTGTAAATAACGAAAAAAGTCCTGTCTGGGGATTTTGTATTTCTCAATGATCTGTTCAAATGACATTAATGTATTATCAGTAAATAAATCTTTTAACATGGTAATTACACAATTACCCCAGTGTCTGAAGCCAGCATCAAGTAGTCCTGGCTGAAAATCAGGATTATTCAGAATAGGAGTAAAAGCTGATGTCAGTTTTGACCTCCCCTCTAGTCTACGCAGTAATCGCCATGCTTTAATTGTGTTGAGTGTAACAGGATTATCACAGCACATTTTTATAGTTTTAAAATTCTTAATAAACAGCATGTCTCTTAATGGAAATTTTGAAAGGGAGGATTCAATATCTAGCCAGACAGAAGACGTCTTATTTAAGATCCAATCATAAATGTATCGTAAATGAGCACACAACTGGTACCTTCTAAAATCAGGTAAATCTAGCCCTCCCTCAGAGCTTGGTAACTGCAGAGTAGCCATTTTCAGCTTTGGTTTACGTTTACTCCATATAAAAGAGCTGAGCCAACCATTTAGTTTTTTCACAACCTTATTTGAAAACAGTATCGGAATCATCTGAACAGGGTAAAGTAATCTAGGCAATATGTTCATCTTAATCAAAGCTATACGTCCTAGCCAGGATATCGGCAGAGAATTCCAACGCTCTAAATCTTGCCTCACTTTTTCAAACAAAGGAACAAAGTTAACCCTATACATTTGCTTAAATGCAGGAGTTATGTGTACACCTAAATAAATAAAGCCTGTCGGAGACCACTTAATAAAGGGGAAGAAGGGCAATGTTTTAGGTATTGAATTTAGACTCCCCAGTGGCATGGCCTCTGATTTTGTCAAATTGATTTTGTATCCAGAAAATTTGCCAAATAAGTCAATAACATTAAGTAACGCAGGTACTGAAGTCCCTGGATCTGAAACAAAAATTAAGACATCATCCGCATAAAGACTTATTTTATGGTGGATCCTATCTACCTGCAAGCCTTGTATAGTAGGCGCTCTCCTAATGGCTTCTGCCAATGGTTCAATAACCATGGCGAATAAGAGGGGGGATAAAGGGCATCCCTGCCTGGTTCCTCTATGTACAGGAAAATTGTCCGATCTGAACCCGTTAGCTAGAATGGCTGCTTGAGGTTTATTATACAGGACCTTGACCCATTTGATAAAATTATCCCCTACACCAAATTTATTTAGACAGTAAAATAAGTATGTCCATTCGACTCGGTCAAAGGCCTTCTCTGCATCCAAAGAGAGCACTAGACCATCAATTTGCCGATGCTGAAAAACCTGAAGGACATTGAGCAGCCGTCTAACATTATAACTTGAATTTCGTCCCTTTATAAAACCAGTTTGGTCCTCCTTTATAATTTTAGGTAAGAGACCTTCAAGGCGTGTGGCCAGGATTTTTGCCAAGATTTTCCGATCCACATTAAGAAGGGATATGGGCCTATAAGAGGCACAGGATTCTGGACATTTCCCCCTTTTCAAAATGAGTGAAATATTTGCTTCTCTCAAAGTCTGGGGTAACTCATTATTTGAGAATGCATTATTAAACATATTAACTAAAGGTTCCACTAATAATCCAGAGAATTCTTTATAAAACTCACCATTGAACCCATCAGGCCCCGGAGCTTTCCCGTTCTGCAGAGTTTTTATGGCATTAACCACCTCTTGTCCCAAAATGGGGGAATTAAGAATGAGCTTGTATTCTGATGACATGGTGGGCAAACTGAGCTGGGCAAAGAATTTATCCATTAAAGCAAACACATCACTTGGCTGTTCAGAAATATAAAGATTGTGATAAAATGATTAAATGTGTCATTTATAAGCTTGTTATCATATACACGATTGCCTTGGGCATCACAAAGGGCTGCAATAGTCTGTGACTCCGCTCTCTTTTTTGTAAGATATGCCAAGTACCTCCCAGGTTTATCCCCATGTTCATAAAATTTTTGCCTGGTAAATCTAATCTTGACTTCCTCATCTTGTGTTAGCAGATTCTCTAAGGTTGCTCTAACTGCAAAAATTTCTTTCAAAATAGTGGGAGATGGAGATTCGATATAAGCATTTTCTTTAGCCTTAAGCTCAGCCATTAACAAATTTAGCTTTTCTCTTTTCTGCCTCTTTTTACTGGCTGAAAAGGAAATGATTAACCCTCTAGCATAAGCTTTAGCAGTTTCCCATAGAATGGCCGGACTATCTGTAGATTGGGTATTGATGGAAAGAAAGGATTTGAATTCAGTGGCAAAGTAAGTAATAAAAGCCTGATCATTCAAAATAGATGTGTTCAATCTCCAGCATTTCACCCCACTGTTTAAACCCTTAAGGGAGAGGTCTAAGACCACCTCGGCATGGTCAGAGAGCAAAATACTGCCAATAGAGCAGGACACCACTCTGTGCAGAGAAAGCCCTGACAAAAAGAAGTAATCGATTCTACTGTGACAACCATGAGGTGCAGAAAAAAAAGTATATGCTTTGTCTGTCATGTGGGTTGTTCTCCAAACATCAACAAATCCAAGATCCTCACATATAGAATTGAGTGCTTTAGCTTGTGAAGAGAGAGGCATAGCTCTAGAAGGTAGTCTATCAATAAGAGGGTTTAGTATGCAGTTAAAATCTCCACCCACAATAGCAATATCTGACTGAATCTGGGAGAAATCTAGGAGCACTTTAGTTATAAAGTCAGAGGGATGTGCAGGTGGGTAGTACACATTCAGTATAGAAACAATTGTACCTTGTAAAACACCCTTGACAATAACATATCGACCATTTTTATCTTTGATGCAGTCCAATATTGAAAACTGCAAATGTTTTCTCATCAAAATTGCCACTCCTCTACTTCTTGAGGTGAACGAGGAAAAAAACACTTGATTAAAACCTTCCCGCTGCAATTTGAGGTGTTCTTCATCACTCAAGTGTGTTTCTTGTAAGAGAGCAATATCAATTTGTCCCTTCTTCAAAAAAGTTAGTACTTTTCTTCTCTTAACAGGATTATGAACCCCTTTAATATTCCATGTACACAGACGTAGCTTATCACTTACCATATTACCAAATTCGACCCTTTATACAGAAAAAGGTATACTGGAAACATGAAACTAAGAACATATGGGATCATATGTGCGTTCACTGAGCCAAGAAAAACAACAAACATTAAATCAGAAAATGAACAAGAACTGCTGTACAGAAAAACACAGCAGAAACGCAAACGTTCAAGGGGGTTGTCCCTGCCAATTAACCCGCAGGGATTACAAACCTTCCTCCACGGCAAGACCAGAAAACTTGCCATCCAATCCTCATTCAAAACAGTGTCAGTATTAAACTACACCACACTCGGCAGCGAGAAAAGAAAACAAAACAAAAAAAGCAAACATCCAAGCACACTCACAGTGGCTATTATTTTCTGCCCAATAAAATATAAAATGCTTACATAAGTCGAACAGGAGGGTATCCATACACACCTCATCAATGAGTCATTGATCTGAGTCCGCTTTGTATACTGTCAATCTGACATACCTTAGCGTCCTCCTTCTAATGACTGAGCCAGTGAAACGGCGTCCTTCGGAGAGTCAAACCGTCTCTGCTTTCCATCCACTGTCACCCTTAAGATAGCCGGATAGAGCAAAGCATAGTCCATGTTTAATTTCTTCAATCGGGATTTCGAGTCGTCAAATGCTTTAAGTCTCCGGACCACTTCAGCCGAGTAGTCGTTGAAGAATGATCCGAGTCGACGCGCAGCATCCATCACCCGCTGCTTATCCCGAAAGTTGTGAAACTTTAGTATCAGTGGTCTCGGGCGTTGATTTGGACCGGGTTTCGATACAGTGGATCTGTGAGCCCGGTCAAGCTTCAGTCGGCCGTCTTTTGTTGTCATTTGGAGATGTTCGGGGATCCATTTCTCTAAGAACTTTACCGGATCAGGTCCTTCAGTGTCCTCAGGTAAACCAACCACACGCACATTGCATCTGCGGCCTCGGTTGTCAAGATCATCGATATGCTCCAGCATGTCGCGCACTTGTTTTTCAAGAGTCGTTATCCTAGCCTCTAAGGATGTTGCTGTAGTTTCAACATCAGCAATTCGCTCTTCAGCTTCTGCAACACGCGTGGCAATTGCTTGCAACTGCGAGGTCTGCTCCCGAATGGCCTCTAAGACAGTGGCGACTTTGGTGTCAATAACTTTAGTGAGGTTGTCAGTTATCTTATCCAAAGCTTGAACAAGACATGGCTCCACAACTCCCGAGTTAGCATCGATTAGCTCACCACCATCGTCAGGGCTCGAGGGAGAGCTGGTCTTTGCCGTTTTTTTCGTTGCTTTCTTCATACTGTCTGAGTTTTGCAGAAAATAAGTGTCCAGGCTCATGATAGGATACCTCCTGATCAAAATTGCGTATTTTTATCGCACAGACATATAGAATTCACACATAATCTATGAAATGCCACCGGAGCTAAACTATTGTGATGCTCACTCTACGCCGCCATCTTGCGCCCCCGAGACCAACTTTTACTGAGGAAAAGCAAAAACTCTTGAGCTCAGACTGAGACTGTTGCTAGGGTGATATTAATTATCATGGACAAGCTTGTTGTAAGAACCACAGTGATTGGTTGATGAAAGACCAGTCTGTGCAAAACACATGAGCAACATCCTGCAGTGACATTAAAAAACACTGAAAAAAAAATTACTACAGTCTAAATAAAAACAGATTAGGTTCTGTTTACTAAAGTAGTGGATTCTCATCTGTGTGATCAGGTTTGTGTTGACCTGAAGAATTTAATTTACAAAAAAAACTCACCTGTCATAGGCTCCCTAACAAAACCTAACTGACTGTCTATTAGCTAACAAGTCTGGCAGCACACAAACTAATTAACACAATGGTATTTAAGTAGCTTCACAGTAATGAAGGTGGAGTCATTAAGGATGAACGAAAAAGAAAACTCAATTGGGGACAAGACCAGCTGCTGCTTTCAACTACAATGGGAAAACTTTTTATTTTCACTGCATATTTTCATACAAATTGATGAACATAAGTTTATTTACACTGTGTTCCAGATTATTATGCAAATAGGATTTCAGTGAAACAAACATTTAGTTTTTATTTTTTCAATGAAAGTTTTCAATTGTGCTGTTTCTCCTGTTTGCAATGTCTTGCAAAAGGGTCGGTGCCTAAGAACCTCTCAGTGCAGGATCCTCTAGAGGCTTGCAGTTGTGCATAAAGCTGTATTTTGGCCACCCTTAACCAATGCCTGCAAAGAGAAACGATTGAAGTGGGCTCAGAAATACATGAAGACTAATTTTCAAACAGTTTTATTCACTGATGAATGCTGTGCTACACTGGATGGTCCAGATGGATGGTTGGTGGATGGCCACCATGTCCAAACAAGGCTGCGACTTCGGCAAGGACATGGCAGAGTGATGTATTGGGCTAGAATAATGGGGAGTGAGTTGGTAGGTCCTTCTAGGGTGCCTGAAGGTGTCAAAGGCAGAAACTATACATGGACTTCCAAGTTCAATGGATGAGAGAGTTGTTAAGTTGATATCAAAGAAGGGCTCCTATGTTAATATGTAACTTGATCTGTAAAGATGTTTTTGATTGAAATAGCATTTGATTTTAGAAAAATGATCTCTAAGTGCAAAAAAATACGACAAATTTCCATTTTCAATTCTTTACAAACTATTGAGTGTTTTGCAACTCTGTTGTCCATAATAATTTGGAACATTGTATTTTGCTCCTTACTCTGAGTTCTTATCTGAGTTCTCAGACTTTTTATCTGAGTTAGCTCTTAGCACAGATAAAGTCATCATAGTGGGTGATTTTAACATTCATGTAGATGTTGAAAGTGACAGCCTGAGTCATGCATTTAATTCATTATTAGACTCAATTGGCTTCTCTCAGCATGTTAATGAACCCACTCACTCTTTTAATCATACCCTTGATCTGGTTCTGACTTATGGGATTGACATTGAATACCTAACAGTTTCTCCCAGAAACCCTCTTTTATCTGACCATTCTCTGTTAACATTTGAGTTTTCAGTCATGGACTACAC
>JAIFWX010000026.1:0-35960 GCA_037074605.1 Trachinotus ovatus | reverse complement strand
TCTCCGTCCTCAGCTGTTGGTAAAAGAGTAGCAGGGTTAAGAACAGTACATCTCTTTACCTTAACGTTAGGCAGTTCTAACAAAACAGCATTATATCGCAGCCACCTCGCAGCAGACAAATGTGAAGTTTTCTGCTCGAGGAGGACAAGAGACACTGCATGTGGGACTAGCAAGGTCAAGTCAGAGTATCCCACTATGTCACGTGACGCTATGACTGCCTTCTCTGCAGCAGCTACAGCTCTGAGGCAGTGAGGCAGACCTGTAGCCACTGTGTCAAGCTTAGATGAGAAATAAGCTACAGGTCTTGGTTTGCCCCCGTGGTCTTCCAGTAACACAGAAGTCATGAAACCCCCCTTTTCGTCAACAGTCTGAGTGAAAGGTCGTGAGCAGTCAGGTAACCCAAGTGTCGGAGGTGTCTGTAAAGTCAATTTCAAGTCAATGAAAGCTTTTTCAGCCTCCACAGTACAGGTGACAGGGTCTGATGCTTTCAGGCCTTTCCCATGAGCGATTGCTGCTAATGGTGCCTCAATTTCAGCGTAATGAGCGTAATGTCTGCAATAGCCTGTCATGCCCAAAAATGACATCACCTGTTTCTTTGTCACCGGTTTCAGAATTTTTTGAATTACTCCAATTCTCTTTGATGAGAGGGCTTTTCCCTCAGAGAAGATCACGTGAACCAGAAATGTGACCTCTGTGGCAACAAACTGCAGTTTGGACAGGCTGGCTTTGTGCCCCTGTTCAGCCAAATGGATCAGAAGAGCCAGAGTAGCTTTAACGCATTCCTCTCTGGTCTCACTTGCAGGCAAAATATCATCAACATACTGCAACAAAGCGCTTCCTTCTGGCAACACCAGAGTCTCGAGCCTATCCCTCAGGGCAGCGTTATAAATCGTTGGAGATTCACAATAGCCCTGGCACAGACGGGTGAACGTGTACATTTTCTCATCAAAACAAAAGGCAAACCAGAATTGACTGTCAGGATGCACAGGAACGCTGAAAAAAGCATTTGAGAGATCAACAACTGAGAACCATTTGCTATTAGATGGAATTTGAGACAAAATGGTGTGTGGATTTGGTACCGTTGGCGCTCTGGCCTGCACAGCTGAATTTAACGGCTTGCAGGTCTTGCACAAATCTCCACTCTGGAGGCTCGCCTTCCGGTCGAATCTTACGTACCGGAAAAATGGGGTTTCTCACTGGAGAACCAGCACATGGTACAATCATACCGGCTTTTAGCAAAGCGTCAAACACAGGCCTGATGCCTTCAATTGCTTCACGTCTGAGAGGGTATTGGTTACGACAGGGTCTGTAGTCTGTTTTTGATGACAATTCTTAATCAGGCCTACATCATGTTTACTTTTCGCCCAGAGATGGTCAGGAATCTGTTTTAATTCTGGGATCTCTTCAACAGACTGCAGCATGTTGTTATCAGTGTCAGAATCAGGAAAATCAAAACAAATAGTTACATTTGTGATTAGCACATCACAATCCAACAACTTGCGTTTCGCCCTCAGGGTTTCATTTACGTACACCTGAGGCTCTGTTGTAGCCTTCCAGTCTGTGGAGGCATTTAATTTTTTCACCCAATGATCCAACTTTGTACATGCAGGATTCTCCAATGCGATGTGTGGTTCAGATTGTTGTAAATCTACACTTTTTCCCACTTGCACTGGCAATGTCAGTGAAGCAGCACATTTTATATCATCCCAATACAGCCAATCCAAATGCAAAAATGTATTCTCATGCATCATTTCATTCACAATGTTCTCAATGTTACACCTGGAGTGTGTGTGTGCAGTGCAGCAGGGGAGAGTGACGTCAATGTGTCTGTGTGTGCTCGGAAGCTGTGTGAACACGGGGGGGGGGTTACCTCCCAGTCTACACTGACCTCTGTAACTGGGTGATGAAAACATTGGTTGTTTTCTTCTACTTTTCTCTCTACGAGTAATCGTGTCATGTACTCGCTTCACTTCAGTGTCAGTGACAGGTTCTGCAGCGTGTGTCTGTATCAGTGTGTGTGTTAATGTGGGTGTGCTCACGTGTTTTCAGTGTGTTCCCAGCTGCCGGCCCAGGGTCTCCACTAGATCCTTCCTGACTCTCACCTCCACCATATAGTCAGTCTCTATTGTCCTCCTCATCTTTCTCTCTCGGGCAGTCGCGAGCCCAGTGTCCTCTCTTCCCGCACAGAAACAACGGTCCCCTCCACTGTTCCCGCATCCGCGGCCACGACCTCTGTTCTGTTCTTATACTCCAGGCCCGAACGGGTCATGGAGCTGAGGTCGGGATAGAGATGTGGTGTCACCTCACGTGGTGGTTCGGGGCTGCCTCGTCCTGCCCCCGTGAGGTTCCCACTTCACATGTTGTTGAAAGGAGATCTGGGCACCGGTGAGGAGTGTGAAGCAGCAGGGCCGTAGCCAGCCCCAGCGACCTCTGAGTGCAGCTCAGGTATAGGCCACATAATGCGGGGCCACAGTTCCTTCCCGGATAGAGAGAGCTGGTGCGGAGCAGCTGGAGGTGGAGGTGGAGTCCAGGTCCGGATCCAGCTTCACACACTGGGGCGCAGTTTCTCTGGGAGCCTGCCTACGCTTTGCCTCACTCATCCACATATCAAAAGCTTTCCAGTCTGGCTCACTTCCCTTCTTGCTCCTAGTTTTTGACGCATTTCTTCTCTATTTTTAAGCACTGCACACAGACCCTCGAGCTGTTTAACACTCAGGCTGCCTGTCCTTGGGAAACTACACTCCCTGACCCACACATCTAACTGGGCTATGGCTTCTTTTCCATAATTTACTGTCATGTACTTCACATTTGGGGCATGATAATCTGGTCCCTCAGGGTTTACTTTGTTCTGATCCCATAACTATTTCCTCTCAGACGTTTCAGCAATCTTTCAATCAAATCTAGATTATTTTATACTACTTACTGTTAGTTGTATTTTAACAATACAATTGTTGACTCTGCTCTTGGCTTATCTTATTTTATTATTAAATTAATTTTTTTTTTTGCAAACTGAATTAAATTCTCCTAAGACAGTCAAAAATGTTAAGCCAAGACAAACAAAAGAAACACACAAAACTACATCCTCTTCCCTCTTTGAAGAGGTTGGTAAGTCCAACTTACCCCCTAGATCCCAGATCTAGCCGCCCAGGTTCCCTGATACACTGGGCAAGTTAAGCCAAGACAAACAAGAGAAACGTAACACGCTAAACCCTCTTCCTCTCCCTTCACGGAGGCTGGTAAGTCCAACTTACCCTTTAGATCCCAGATCTAACCGCTAGATTCCAAATCTAGACGCCCTGGTTCCCTACACCGGGCTAGTACGCTCCCTCAAACACTGTTTTTAATTTTTCCCCAGGAAAAAGAAAACCCGGTGCCCGGCACGTCTGCCGGCACTACTTTCCATTAGCAGGCAGAGGAGCACAACAACTTCTGCGCAGTCAGGCCTTCCACAACCTAGGTCCACACTGTCAACAATAACAGCAAAAAAAACTCTCAGAAAAAACAGCGAGGCGTTTACAGCCACCGGGTTCGTTGAACTCCAACAGTGAGGGGACTCCGCTCCTCCGGACGTCAGGCCCTCCTCTCAACCTTCCTTTTCTGGGGAGTTAGAGGTTCTCCAAGAGCCCGGCTCTTGGCGTGCGCATGTTCTAACACCCTCGGTCTAGAGGTCCTGGAGCCCGCTCACGGATGGAGTCCCATCTGGGGTGCCAAAATTGTGGTGGCCAAAATGTTTTACCTTGTTCAATAAATGAAAAAGAAGATCTTCAAGAGTCAACTGTCTTTCTTGAGTTTAATAAACATTCATGAATGGAGTCACACAAACACAACCGAACAGTAGTACAGTCAGTGAGTGAGTGGCCTGAGGATGTTACCCAGGGCCACAGTCTTATAGTTCCAAAAACACATTCCACAAAGACAAAATACGATACTCTCTCACGGGATTGTCTCTGTGCTGAGTCTTCACCTGCTTGCCTCTCCCCCAACGCAATGTATGAACAACACACTTATCACAACGAGAAGGGCAAAGACATCCACATATATTGTCTACATGTGTTCTTCATTAGTTCACACAGAGGTCTTTCACACAATCATAAAGGATGTACAAAGGTTAGGTTAAAAAACTTCATTAGAACTATCCACACAGTCATTGGTTACACAGTTTTGAATAGGCACACATGAGTTATACCAAAATTTCCCATTACATCCTGTCATGGAGATTCATTACATTTAATGATAAAAGCATTTTTTTTAATGATTGTTAATGGAAAGCGTCTAATAGAAACAAGCGACCACCATGAGATTTGATGTTTTATTATCTCTTTCCCTTAGGTCAAATCAAGACCCTGCTCCTGCTGCTCTTCCTCTTTCAACTCCTCTTCCTCCAGCAGCTCCTTGTCTTCCAGGTGTTGTTAAGCTTTTGAATTTAGTGGAACCAAGAAGCAGAACACACAAACTGAATGGAGACAACGTATGGTTGTTTATTACATAGTTTTAATCGATGGAGTCTTTGTAGGCCAGAGAGGGTAGGGACTGGTGAGAGGGCTTGTCCATGGTAGGCAGGGACTGACAGTGAGAGAGTCCAGTCGGGGACTAAATGGAGCGTGTGAGGCTGAGTCAGTCCGGTAGTCAGTCTTCCACAGATATAGGCAAATAATCCACAAAGGGCAAAAAGGGCTAGGGAAAGCTGGGCTGCAGGCAAACTGATGATGCAGTTACTGGTAGCAGGAGCTGGGACCTGGAGCACACAAAAACACAAATTACTGCAAGATTCAACAGAGAGAGCAACAAACTCAGGTAGTAGGCCGGACATGATACCACAAAGAATGATGGGACAATCTGGCAACAAGTAGAGATCTGACCAGGTCTTAAGTACTGCAGGACTCTGAGTTGATGAGGTGATTATACTCAGGTGTGGAGGCCGTACTGGCTGGAACTGCAGGACTGAAGGCACACCCAGCTACACCAGCGACGCACACACACACACACACAGACAGACCAAAGAACAAACTAGGGACAAACAAATACATGAGGGAAGGAAACACAGGAGAAGACAGGGAAATGGGGTCCACAGGAGCTTAATCCTAATAGGTGATTGTTTGATCTCAATGGATACTAATGCACCATTCTTGCTCGCAACTCTGCAATCTGGGAGTTTCCTTTGTTTTCACAACGTCAATGTTGTAAATGGTTGTTTGCAGGAAAGTGAAAAAGTCGGTCAGGGAAGAATTGTATGACGTACCAAAGACATAATGGACCTTAAGAGAGGCTCCCACTGAACCTGGCGCCTTACATGGAAGTGTATGCTTGTCAATCAGTGAATGAAGAAGGCGTGAATGCTACTTCTTGTGGGTCCCTTAGCAAGAAGGTAGGGCTGACTGCTTTGGGTGATGTTGTCTAGATGCTGCTGTACACTGGTTCCATCCTACAACAAAACACATTCAACAGCAGTTGACTGACCAACCTGTGTTAGTAAATCAGATCACCTCAAACTGTGCATGAAATTGACTGAAATTTAAACAACTGTTCAGCATACCTTTAGGAATCTGATGAGGTGCTCTACAGCTTGAGATGCAGACATCTTTCCTGGCCTCTTTCGTCCTTGCGCAGATGGTGGTAGCAGATGTAGCAGCAGCAAGATAGCAGACATGTCACTGTCCCAGCCTACAGACCAACAAACAGGTTAACATTATGCCACAAATACATTAAATTTGCACAATTACCTACATAACAATTAAAAACAGTCCCAGTCATACCATTCTCAACTTCAGCAGCTGACTCAGTATTGCGCATTAAATCCAAGAGCTCTGTGAACTTTTGCTTTGAGATTGGTGGGCCACCTTTCCAAAAATTTCTGTCTGTAATGCAAAAATACAGTGCATAGAAAGGAGTGATGAGTGACACTGCATGCTGCATGGGATATTTCAGTGATTGAACTAATGAAGATGTCTTACCAGTCCTGGTGTGTCCAGAAACCGCCGGAAGGCTGAGAAGACATCTGCTGCCTGTGTCTTCATCAGCAGAGTGTTTTCAAAACAGCAATAGCTGCTTCCACATCCTCATCAGACAACACTTTGTCAGCGATGAAGGATCTGGGTTGCCCATAGCCTGGCCCACCAACTTAAGACAAAACATAATTTTATTGACTCCTGCATACGCATTTCATCAATATCATATGAAACTGATAAGTAAACTTACTTTTGGGAGATTTGCTAACTGAGGCGTATCTTTCCTCTGCAGTTTTTCTTTGAATGGTCTTCAACCACCTTGCAAGGTATCCCGAACCGCTCTCTGGATTGTAGTAATGTTCCTATGTATTTAAATAGATGCAGACTGACTATGCCTTCAACATTTCTAAGGGCAATTATGTGTTCAATGTTGTAAGGACTCTTTTACTTACATATCCATGTTGTGAATAAGGGTCTTCCAGATATGGAAACAGAGCAACTATCCCCTGTGCATACATCACTCTGACAGTTTTAGGGGGGAATGTCCTAATGTATGAATTCAATAATGACCGTCATTCAATTGGCATTGGACAACACAAGTAAAAATAAACCAATATTAACAATGTTTCTTTATAGCCTACATGTATGATTATTACATGTGTTTCTGTCATCTCAGCAGCAAGTATGTTTATCATCTGTCTTCTGGTGGCATCTGTCAGAGATTTGGTTTTTGCATACTCTTGCATGATGTGTTCACCGCCGGGCTTTGTTGTTAGGATTTTTTCAATCAACTTCAATTGAAATAAAATATGCAGTCAGAAAATTTTAAACCATACATAAGACTGGAAAATGATTACATAAAAACACTCCCCATTTAATGGAACAACGACCAGATTAGACTTAATAACAGTGTCCACTACCCACCGCTTTTGCCTCATAGTTTATGTGGCATGGCCTTTTAGGTTGACTTCCTTTGGCTGCGGTTGCTTCTTCAGGAGGGTCACACATCGTGAAGTTCAGAATGATAGCATCTTCAGATGCTGCTGAGGATGATGATGGTGATGATAGAGAAGCACCTGTGTATTCAAGAATATGAACAAAACAGAAGCATATTAAATGTAACTGTTCCCATCCCAACCTTTAAGTTTAATATAAACACATTTGTGAATGGTCAGTGATTACCAAGTTCTTCATTGCTCAACATGACTTGGAAGGTTCCAAGTGACTCCTTCACTATTTCTTCAAAAACCTCTGTGTCAACTTCTGTGGTAGACTGGTCATAGACTTTCATATCTAGCTGTCTGCCTTCTGGTATGTTAAATTTTAGGCACACTGAAGTAAAAAGAAGGAAAAGGAAAAGAATATTACAGAAACTGTTACAAAATCAAAGGGTCAGCTAAGTAGAGTAAGCCTCATGTCTTCACAAAATGCTGATGAGTTGAAGCTGAAGTCAATAGGTCATTCTCTCTCTTAACTTCACATCCACACAGGTTGATGATCTTGTTGACAGTACTGTAGCCTCACTGCGTGCAACTCTAGACACTGTGGCCCCTCTGAGGAAGAAGGTAGTGAGTCAGAGAAGGCTAGCTCCATGGTACAACTCAGAAACACGAGCTTTAAAGCAAAATTCAAGGAAACTAGAAAGAAGGTGGCGTTCTACTAACCTGGATGAATCTCTAAAGGCTTGGAAAGACAGCCTATTGGCATATAAAAAAAGCCTCCGTAAAGCCAGAACATCCTATTATTCATCATTGATAGAAGAAAACAAGAACAATCCCAGGTTTCTGTTCAGCACTGTAGCCAGGCTGACAGACAGCCACAGCTCTGTTGACCCATCTATACCTTTAGCCCTCAGCTGTAATGACTTTATGAGCTTCTTTACAAATAAAATTGTCTCTGTTAGAGAAAAAATTCACCATCTCCTCCCCACAGCTGGTTCAGATGTACTGTCCAGTTCAGCAGCCTCAGAGTCGACTGTAACTGGCTTATATTTTGACTGTTTCTCTCCTGTACATCTCCCTGAGCTCACTTCAACAGTTTCATCATCTAAACCATCAACTTGTCTTCTTGACCCCGTTCCAACAAGGTTGTTCAAAGAAGTTTTTCCTTTAATTGACACCTCTATATTAAGTCTGATTAACTTATCTTTATCAACTGGTTATGTACCGCAGGCTTTTAAAGTTGCAGTAATTAAACCTCTACTTAAAAAGCCTACTCTTGATCCTGATGTTTTAGCCAATTATAGACCTATATCCAACCTCCCCTTTATTTCCAAAATCCTTGAGAAGGTCGTTGCAAACCAGTTATGTGATTATTTGCACAGGAATGGTTTGTTTGAAGATTTTCAGTCAGGTTTTAGAGTCCATCATAGCACAGAAACAGCTCTGGTTAAGGTTACCAATGATCTCCTCATAGCTTCAGACAATGGACTTGTCTCTGTACTTGTCCTACTAGATCTTAGTGCCGCATTTGACACCATCGATCATAAGATTTTATTACAGAGACTAGAACATATGGTCGGCATCAAAGGAACCACACTAAGCTGGTTTAAGTCATATCTGTCAGATAGACTCCAGTTTGTTCATGTTAATAATGACTCCTCTATCATCACAGAAGTTAGTCATGGAGTTCCACAAGGTTCTGTGCTAGGACCAATGCTCTTCAGTCTATATATGCTCCCTCTGGGAAACATTATTAGGAGGCGCCAGATGAATTTCCATTGTTACGCAGATGACACCCAGCTGTACTTATCCATGAAGCCAGGTGAGACTAACCAGGTAGCCAAGCTTCAGGTGTGTCTTAAGGACATAAAAATCTGGATGACCAGTAATTTCTTACTCTTAAATTCAGACAAAACTGAAGTTATTGTAATTGGCCCAAAACACCTCAGAGATACACTATGTGATAATATACTGACTCTGGATGACATCACCTTGGCCTCCAGTGCTACAGTCAGAAACCTTGGTGTCATTTTTGACCAGGACTTGTCCTTTACTTCACATATAAAGCAAGTCTCTAGGACAGCCTTCTTCCACCTGCGCAATATTGCTAAAATCAGACCCATTCTATGTCTAAAGGATGCTGAAAAACTAGTTCATGCATTTGTTACCTCAAGACTGGACTACTGTAACTCTTTATTGTCAGGATGTCCCAAAAATTCAGTAAAAAGCCTCCAATTGATCCAGAATGCGGCAGCACGAGTACTGACAGGAACTAGGAAACGAGATCACATCTCTCCTGTGTTAGCCTCTCTGCATTGGCTCCCTGTAAAATCCAGGATAGAATTTAAAATCCTCCTCCTCACCTACAAAGCCATTAATGGTCAGGCACCATCGTACCTTGGAGAGCTTATAGTTCCCTATTTTCCCAATAGGACACTTCGCTCTCTAAATGCAGGTCAACTTGTGGTTCCCAGAGTTTGTAAGAGTAGAATGGGGGGCAGAGCCTTCAGCTATCAGGCTCCTCTCCTGTGGAACCAGCTCCCAGTGTGGGTTCGGGAGGCAGACACCCTCTCTACCTTTAAGATCAGGCTTAAAACTGTCTTGTTTAGTAAAGCTTATAGTTAGGGCTGGCTCGGGTATGTCCTGACCCATCCCTTAGTTATGCTGCTATAGAGCTAGACTGCTGGGGGATTCCCATGATTCACTGGGCGCTCTCTCTCTATTTCTGTCTCTCTCCCCCTCTCTCTCTCGATGACTTCATGCCATTAACTTTGTATTTTTTCTCTCCCGTAGTTTGTGCTTCTCCTCTCTCTCCCTCTCTCTGTCCTCATTCTGCAGGTATCTCTGCCTCGGGAGCAGCAGGATCCAGATCCACCACTACTCATCTTTACTATTAACCACTGTTACCTGTCATTATTATTGATAACACCATTACCGACACAGCTGTTCCTGGTCTCTCTCTCTCTCTCTTCTCTCCCCTCTCCTCCCCCTCCCCCTCTTTCTATCTTCTCCTAAACCCAACCGGTCGAGGCAGACGGCCGCCCACCCCGAGCCCGGTTCTGTTGGAGGTTTCTTCCTGTTAAAAGGGAGTTTTTCCTCCCCCCTGTCGCCAAGCGCTTGCTCTTTGTGGGAACTGTTGGGTTTATTCTGTAACAAAGTAAGGTCTTGACCTTACCCTGTAAAGTGCCTTGAGATAATGTATATTATGATTTGGCGCTATACAAATAAAATTGAATTGAATTGAATTCTCATCCATTTTAATGCACAGCAGAAACCATTATTAACTTAGGTAGTTCAATGGTTTTATGATGAATAAAGTTTATTAACCAAGTAAAAAGTGATGATATTGTTTTATCCAGATGTACTAACCAATCTTCTTTCATGGAGGCATCAAATATTAGGTCAGACAGCCTAACATACTTCTGTTCCCCGCCAAACAAAACACACAGCAGCATATTCTGTTAAAATAAACAAAGAGAAAAAAATAACAACTTAATGACTGATACAAAATTACTTTAACACACAAGCTTCATTACAGTTGCTGCAAAACTATGACACAAACAATAAAATTAGAAAAGTATCGTGGATCCTGTACATTTGCTATACTGTTTACAGGTCTATGTTGATAGTACAAGCAAACATAAACAACCCCCATACCTGCTGTATGTCTATGTCTATGGCTGTAGAAAAAGACACCAACATCGTTGACTTGGGTTTTGGAGTGAGTGCAGGAAGATTAGTTGGTTGTGATCAGCGTACACTACTAAAGGCCTTCCTCCACCCACCACATATACTTCAAACTGTTTCAAAGCCCAGATGAGTGCCAGTGCCTCCCTTTCAATGGTTGAATAATTCAACTGGTGTGAGTTGAACTTTTCAGAGAAAAAAAAACTCACTGGGCAGTCAACACCATCTTCAGCTGCCCGCATGAGGACAGCACCAGCTCCCACCTTACTAGCATCCACATACAGTGCAAAATGATGGTCGATCCATCTGTGCAGCAGCTGGGACAGGAGCAGAACACAACAAAGAACTGACAGACTCAAAAGCTTCTTGACAAGGAAGAGACCAGTCAAACTTAACCTTTGCGCTGAGAAGAGAAGAGAGAGGAGTGACCTCTGTGGAGAGGTTTTTACAAAACCCCCAATAGTATCCCACCATACCAAGAAATGAGACAGTTCCTTCTTGGTACTAGGAACAGGAAACTGGTCGAATGCCAACGCCTTTGTCTTATTGGGCGCACCATGCCTTGACCAGATATGGGACTGTTGTCTTGGCAAACTCACACTTAGCCAGATGTTCAAATAGGGAGCTGCTGAAGATGATCCTCTCAAGAGTCACTGTAGATCAAGACATCATCCAAACACACAGCGCAACCCACCAGACCTGACACCAACTTATTCATGAGGCACTGGAAAGTGGCTGGGGCATTACGTAACCCAAATGGCATAACTTTGTAGGAGTACAAGACGCTAGGTGAAATAAATGAAGTGATCCCCTAGATCTAGGAGGTAACGGAACCTGCCAATAACTATTAAGTAAGTCAAACTTGCTGACAAACTTAGCAGAGCCAACTTGGTCCACACAAACCTCCATACGTGGGAGTGGAAAAGATCAGTACATGGTCTAAACGTACCATCTGGCTTCTGTACAAGCAAGCATTGGGAAGACCAACTGGATGTGTAGGGTTCATCTATCTTATTATCCAGCATGTATTTGACCTCATTTTCTAGACACTCACACTTCTCTGGAGACTTGGTAAAAACATTGCCTTACTGGCTGGGCATCTCCCACATCAATATCATACCCAATAAGATGAGTATGAGATGGAGTGTCTGAAAACAGATAGGGATACCCTTTCATCAGATTGTTCAATTCCATCTGCTTCTGTTCATGTAAATGTTTCAACATTTCATCCAGGTTATCAAGGGACTCAGTTTTTCAGATGTCTTCTCAAAATCCCATCATCTAGTGTCTGCTGTCGGATCAAGAAGTGGGGATGAATGATCCACTGAAACAGCTGCAGCAACAGAGGGATGTGATGAGCAAGGCACAGGAGAGCAAGCAAAATAAGGCTTCAACAAATTGATCTGACACAATTGCACAGACTTCTTCCTGTCAGGGGTTGAGATTAAATAGTTCAAGTCTATCAGTTTATGAACCACCGTATACGGTCCAGAAAACTTGGCCTGGAAAAGAGAGCCAACTAAAGGTAGAAATGCCTTAACTTGATCACCAGGACTAAGTTCACAGTGTTCGTCATGTCAATCATAGAGTCGTCATTTCACTCTGTGCTGCATGCACAGTTTCTCTTGCCATCTTATTTGCCTTGTTCAACTGCTGTCTGAAACCATTTACATGATCTGTTAGGTTTTGGGGTCTCAGTTTTCCTGTCACTATGTAGGGAGGCTAAAGGGCCTCCCTACATAGTGACAGGGCCTCAAAGGGGCCTCAAACTGTGTAACCAAAGACCAAATCATTAGGGCTTAAGCCTAAATTTTGTTGGGACATTTCCCTGGCAGCTATTGTGGCACCTGTAAAAGATTTAGTTTTCTGTGAACAGTCTGTGCTCAAATCCCTTTATAGTAGCACTTGTATTATAAGCCTTAATGATTTGTTGCCAGAGACCGACGCTGCGGGAGCAGCGCTACATTCTTGTTCGCCTGCAGCCGATGAGGGGGAGGAGGCGAGGAGGAGATAGCCCTGAACAACGGAACTCAGTGCAGAGGCAGAGAATCCAGTAACAACAGCCGCTGTGTTGCTTCTTCCAGTGGATTCAGAAAGGACTTCAGGATGTTGGTGAGTCAACCTCAAAAGACACTCTGAGCTTCAGTAGCCTTGAACACCAGATTGAAAGTGGTTTAAGGAAAGGCTGTCCTGAAATGGAAATTGTGGAGGCAGTGATATGTGCCGTGAGCCCTGGATTGAAGCTAAGAAGCTATTTAGAGGGGAAAACAGATCTCACTTTAGCCACTCTTAGACAAATATTGAGAGCTCACTATGCAGAAAAGGATGCAACTGTGTTGTACCAGCAGTTGACTAAAAACCGAGTGAAACGTCACTTGATTTTTCTCATCCGAGTGCTGGATCTGCGCCAAAAAGTCCTGTTTGCATCAGAGTGTGCCCAGTCTGGTCTGAAATATAACAAAGAGTTAGTCCAGAGCCAGTGCTTTCAGTCTATCATGACAGGCTTGTCAAATGACAATGTAAGGGCAGAGATCAGGATGTACCTGCAGGATGAAAACAGTAGTGATGAACTGTTGCTGCAAAAAATGCAGATCGCTCAATATAATGAAAGTAAGAGGGCTCAGAAGATCAAAAACCACAAGCAAGGCCACTCATAGGGCCGGTCTGAACTCAGTAGAGCTGAGTGGGGACGAAAGAGACCCTCTAACAACCCCTGTCTCAGCTAAACCAAGCAAACCAACCAAAGAAAACCCCCTATTTACAAAAATAGAGGAGAGTGATAAAGTAATCTGGGAGCTTACAGGTCAAGTAGCTTCACTCTTACAAACTGTCCAGTGTGAGAGAAAAACTGAGGATGATTGTCCAACTAAAGGACATGCAAATGCTTTTAAGAGACCAAAGAGATGTGTAGCATGTCAGCAAGATAAAAATGACTGCAGTCACTGTTTCAAGTGTGGTAGTGACACACATTGGGCAAAAGGCTGCAGAGTAGGGGGGGAAACAGAAACCACTGGGAAACTGGCAGAGGTTGTGACTGGGGGACGTGCCATGATCTCAAAATCAGAGTCCCAAATGAGTCCCAAAATGACCCAAACCCAAGCCCAACCCACTACTCAAGCCTGTAAGTTCGCACAGAAGGCAAGGGGAAAGAAAAGAACTCCCCACTCACCATCCTGCAGCACACGTGAAGTCAGACGTGAAATATAAAGACCAGCTATCTTATTCGTACAACCCTCACATGAAACGCAGGAAGGTTGCACAGCTAGTAGGCAAAAAGTGTCTTGTCTGGTGCAAAATGAATAGCGTTAAGAGTCAAGCCCTGTGGGACACAGGAGCACAGGTATCTATGATGAGTGAGGCATGGAAGTCCCAAAACTTACCTGATGTAGAAATCCATCCCATCAGTGACTTGTTGAGTGAGGAGGAACAACTGGACTCAGAAATTCCTTTTCAAGGCTGGGTTGAGGTTAATCTCCATTTGTATGATCCTAAGGCTAATACAACAGGGTCTGATGAGGTTCTAGTTCCCGTGTTGGTGAGTAGGGACATAGTGCAAAGACCCATAATAGGGTTTAATGCAATATAGGAGATAATGAGAAACAGAGAGGACCAGGATCAGCCGAGCGAAAGAGTAGCTTTGTTAAGAAACTCACTAAGACTAGGGACAGAAAAGGTAGAAGCACTGCTAAACCCAATTCAAGGAGCTACAAATAAGAATGTTACTTACCACGTCAGGACAGGGCGCAAGTCCATGGTAGTTCCAGGGAGACAAAAACCCCCATACGCCATGGGGGTATGAATGGAACAGAATTCCATTCGGTCTCACAAATGCATCCTCAGCTTTCCAGTGCAGTATGGAAGAGAGCCTGGACGGTCTCAGAGACAAAATATGCATTCCATACTTAGACGATGTTTTAGTATACAGCAAAACATTCACACAGCATGTTGAGGAGATCTCACATCTGTTCTGAAACATCAGCAAGCCTGGGGAATTAAGCTGAGGCCGGACAAATGTGACCTTTTCAAAAATGAGGTGCGCTATGTTGAGAAAGTGACCTCAGCTGGGGGCTACAAGATGGATGACAAAGAATTACTTGCAGTACGGGCAACAAAAGCAAAACCCCCTACCAACATTAAAGAGCTACATAAACTTCTTGGTTTTCTGGGATACTATAGAAGTTAGGTGCAAGATTTCTCTTGTCATGCAAAATGCTTGTATGATTTACTATCAGTAGGTTTAACCCCAGAGTCAGAGTCAAAGTCCAACTTGTGGTCAGCAAGAATGGGACAGCCTCCCCCACAACAAAAATAGTCTGGACTGATATTCATCAGAAAGCCTTGGACTATCTAGTTGATGTTTTGACTAACCCACCTGTAATGGCTTATCCAAAGTGTGAGGATCCATTCATTTTGGATATAAATGCTTCAGAAGAGGGACTTGGAGCAGTCCTATATCAGAGACAGGAAGCTCGACTTAGAGCAGTACAAAGAACTGGTGTACAAGTACCTACATTGCAAAATGGGTCACTTGGGGGTAGACCGGGTTTTACACCTTGCTAGACACAGGTTTTATTGGCCTGGAATGCAAAAGGACATTGAGTTTTTCATAACCCAGGTATGTAAATGCAACATCCAGAAAAAACCTGCATTGCCATGTGCCATGTACCTGCAACAGCACCATTTGAAATGATTTCAATAGACGATCTTCACCTTGAAAAAAGCAGGGGAGGGTATGAGTATATTTTAGTGATTATCGACAACTTTGCTAAGTTTGCTCAAGCCTATCCAACTTGTAATAAATCAGGCAAAACTGCAGCAGAGAAAAAATTTAATGATTTTGCCTTGAAATTCGGTGTTCCTGCTAAAAAACATCACGATAAAGGCAAAGAATTTGAGAACCACTTATTTAGTTAGACAGCTGTAGAGATACACAGGTATTGCAAACTCAAAAACAACTCCCTATCGCCCACAGGGGAACCCAGCAGAAAGATTAACCCTGCTATCAATGCTGCGGACCTTGGATGAAGAGGAAAAGGGAAATTGGAATGACTATGTACATAAAGTTGTACATGCTTACAACTGTACAACCAGTGAGGCAACAGGTTACTCCCCTTTCTATTTGCTGTTTGGCAGAAAGCCCCACCTGCCAATTGATTTGATCTTTGGGATAAATGATGAGGAACGATGTAACTCACACCAGGAATATGCTCAAAAATGGCAACAACAAATGAAAGAAGCATATGACATTGCATCCAAAAACATCCATAAGACTACAGCAAGAGGAAAAACATACTATGATTAAAAGAGGCAGAGTTCAGTGCTTTCACCAGCCTGTCTCCTGGTGAAAGGAATATGTCAGAACATGGGGGACCTGGAAAATTACGTTCATATTGGGAGGATCAGATACATATTGTGGTCTCTCAAAAGGGAGAAACAGCCCAGTCTATGAGATAAAGCCTGAATGTGGCACAGGGAGAGGCAGAATCCTCCATTGCAACATTCTGATGCCATGTAATGCCTTGCCACTTAAGGAACCAGTACAAAGCAAGGTGGGTGGACAATCCAATTTTAAGCAAATAAAGAGATACAAGGATGCTAAACCAAGTGAAATATCAGAGGATTCAGCAAGCTCAGATGATGAACAACATTATTGGGCTCACAGGGTGAGATGCCACCATTACCAGTCTGGAGAACAGGATGTGGCACCTGCGGTTACTCCTGGAACATTATTGCAACCTGAGCTTAGGGCTGAAGCAGAGGAGTTCAGAATGGAGACTCCAGTGCAAATGCTCATGGACAATAACACTACTGAAAATGACACTCAAGAGGTAACACAAACTATTCAATCTGCAGACCTGCTTAATAGTCAGGAGACAGAACTGTCTGACACACAGCCACACAGATCCCAGAGAGAGAGATGTCCTAAAGAGACATTGACATATGAATCATTAGGTCAGCCTGTTCATTGTGTGGTAGGGCTACACAATAGATGATTTGGAACCAAACTATGGCACCTAAGTAAATGGATTGTTTTCAGTATACTGTATAAGTCTCTGGAGAATCCAGTGAGATGTTTTTGTTTTCAGTTAAATGTGCAATGCTATTCTCTTGGTACCGCTGCTCAAGGTTAAACCTTGTTAAGGCTCATAAGCTATAGTACCATTGAAGAGTAGAATGTGATTAAATCACACTGATCCATAATAGTAATGTACTACAATGTTGAGGCTTGTGAGAAAGCACCATTTACTGTCTATAACACCATTGCCGTTGAGTGAGTAATGTTTCATGTTGCGATTTGGAGTTCAGTTTTGTTGGGATATTTTATAATCCATGTTTACTACAAATGAGTGCTAATGTTGAGGACAACATTTATTTTGTAGGGGAAGAATGTGGCACCTGTAAAAGATTTAGTTTTCTGTGAACAGTCTGTGCTCAAATCCCCTTATCGTAGCACTTGTATTATAAGCCTTAATAATTTGTTACTTGGTTTCATATATACATTTACTACACTTGCCAGTAGGGGGCATACGAAAGTTTTCAGTGACACATTACTACCAGTTTTGGGGGAAGAAAGCCTGTGGCAGTGTAGAGAGAGAGCTTGTTGTTTCTTAAATACCGATGATGTGAAGATGATGAAGGAAACTCTGCTGACACCGTCTTGCTTGTATATAAAAAGGTTTATTACAAAGAAGTCCAGCATCAAAATCAAGCATTCTAGATTGCCTGAGAGAGGAGTCGAAGCCAATATGAATCTCCTCTGAGTATCAGAGCCATCTGTCTATATAGGTTGGTTGTCTTCATGAACATAAAACAAAATATATGGTCCATAAATTAAAGGGCTTCTTTACAGAAGATGAGGGAGTCACCCATCTCCCAATGGCACCTAGACCTTTTGACCTTTAGTCCCATAACTAAACATACCAAACCCATGAAATCACATACCATAGGGAACTTCAGATACTACACATTTCCCCCCTTCGAGACTGCGCAGAGTCTCAAAAAACAAAAGAGTAACACATACATGCTTGCAGTTGTAACAGAAATAACAGTTCCTCCTACACGTGCTTCCCACAGCATAACCTTAGCAATACAACAACTTTATGGAGTGCGAGAGTGAAAAACCTGTCAGGCAGCTATCTGTTCTGAAATGTCCATCAAACAATCTAGACAGGAAAATTCTCTCACGGCCCCTCTGCCTTAGGCGACCACATATAGTACTCCAGACCAATTAAAAAGGAGGAATTTTGACAATTTGTATAAGGATATGTCTTAAGCAAATACATATGGAAACCCTAGAAAATAAAATCAAAACAATGTCCAAATTCAGGCTGGTTGACCCATCGCACCTTGCAGTGGACCTTTCCCTGCCTAGCATCAATATCCCCAAGCACCCAGATAAAAAAGAAAACATCTAAGGTCCCATTGTATTTACCCAATAGCAGAAACCGTCATTCTTCAAGCAATTAATATAGAACAGAACAAAATCCAATACAATAAAAATATATGTAAAAAAAGACATAAAAATGTATCACACTGCAGCTCCTCAGCAGAGTCTACTCTCAGTGTAGTGTTGATGGTGTTTTAGATCTGGACATTTTATCACAATGTCCTTGTTCAGGGTCCTCCAGTCCATTTTACTGTCCATGTTTGAGTGTCTGAATCCCTTCAGAACATCGGGATCCCTGAACAACCAACCACCCTCACAATGGTCTTCCCCCAATATCGTTCTAGGAGGAAAGAAAAGAAAACACCAACCAGTATCTTTGCTAAAAATAGCAGATGCAAATTGAAACATCAAATACAGATTAACACATATAAGTAGATGTGAACAGTATCATACTTTCACATTATTCCAAGTTATAAGTCACATTTTCCATTTCCCCCCTTTAATCATCCCATTCTATAGTAAGAAACTACTAAATAACCAAATAATAACAGAAATAAATGTATAATAATCATAATAATATGATTAGATATTCAAAATGGATATTTCTCCACCAATTGGCCCTCTATCACCATTTCCTTCTAAACACCTTCATGAAGACCTTGTCTCCAGGTTGCACTGTGCTCCACTTTTGCTCATTGAGCCTCTCCTGCACCCCCTCTTGCCTTTGCCTGTCAGAAACATACGTGGATATTCTTTTATGCAGAGTAGCCATATATGTAATGTACGCTCGCATTTCATCTTCCAAAAGGGCCAGGCTTGCACCCTTTCCACTTGTACGCAAACAAGGCGTTGGCATCCGCCTTCCCGTGACCAACTCATGAGGTGTCATATGCAAATCACGCAGCTCACTCAAGCGACACACCATTAGCACCAGCGGAAGTGCCGCTATCCAATTTAGACCCATGTGTTGGCAGATTTTAACAATGCGATTTTAACAACACCATTAATTTTTTCACTTATCCCTTGGATTTGCGGTGTTTAATTCCCAGTTTTTGCTAAATCAATTTCACCGTTTTATCCACGAACTCCTTCCCATTGTCTGAGGATATCCGATCTGGAAGTCCCCACCTGCTTATGACCTCTCTACACAAAAACTTGACAACAGACTGAGCATCCTTCCGCTTGGTTGGACAAGCCTCAGGCCATCGTGAAAATCGGTCCACAAACAACTAGCATATATCTCTTACCTTCAACTGGTTTTATCATGTCAACAAAGTCCACAACTAGCTCTCGCATAGGACCCCTCGGAGTTGGAATGTGACCAGGAGGAACCATCACACCCCTCTGAACATTATTTTCCAGACAGATAGTGCACCTGCCTATAACATAATCAATCTGTTCAAGCAAGTATGGTGACTATATTCCTTTGTAATCTTTCTCCTAACTTCCCCCCTTGCAACATGAGCTAACCCATGCGCTACCTGAATCATCAGACCTAACAGGTCTGAAGGTGCTACTATCAGCCCCTCATGATTTCTTCAAAGACCAATAGAATCTTGGGTGGCACCTTGGTCTAGCAACAACTGTTCAACTATCCATTACAGGAACAGCTTCCTGCATTGAAATCACATCCCTAAGCGTAATTTTGTCTTCCAAGTTCACTTCATGAGTGACCAGAAGAACTTTACCCAATTTGTCTGCTCCTGTGACTGCTTTTGCAGCTTCACCAGCCACTTTATTTCCTTGTGTGACCTTTGACACATCCACTTTATGTGCTGCGCATTTAGCCATTGCTGTTTCTTTAGGCTTCATCATAGCATGCAACAGTTTCATTATTTGAGCGTGATGCTGTATTGGAGAACCATCCGTTTTCTTAAACCCTTGGTTCTTCCACACCGATCCAAACAAGTGACACACATTACACTGGGGAACACAATTTTTGTTGAGTTAGGTCTGACAGCTGTTTTTAACAAATTTTTGGGTGCGGAATCCAAAACTGATCTCAGTTTTTCTCTATCACGTCAAGTTTTTGAACTATAGGATCCCCGTTTTCTTAAAACATATGAAAAATACTGTACGAAGATGGAATAGTTACAAGCTTTGAAAACTAAAAAAACAGTATAAAACAAAATAGAACTTACAACGGTATGCCCATGGTTACAAGTTTAAGAGAAAAGCCAGCACAAATCCTCTTAATTCCTACTATGCTAGCTTTCTGTTTGCAGATATTGATAGTACTGACCAATGTTCCCCCTAAGCTGCGCACTTGCGCAATTGCGCACTGTTCACACATTCTCAGCACACAAGAAGATCTATACAGCGCATAAAATAAAATTCAACATAAACTGTAAATTAATTAGAGCAATAACATTTTTTTTGTAACTTTTTGCAGTGTAACACAGTGAGTGACAGATGTCCAGCCAATGATATGATACGGTTCACTTACGCTACGCAGCCAATCATAGCATTGACATTGCTTGCGTAGGTGCCCTTCCCATACGCGCCGCGGTGCAGTGCAAGTTAGCAAGCTAACAACAGTGCATTTCATTTTAAGTGGGCCAAATCACTTATATAAAAATAAAAAATAAAATAAAAGTAAACGAATGGAAATTGCTGCTGTAATTTGATTCTTTTATTAAGCCATGTAACTTGCTATGATCCCAGGTGTTGATCAGGTGTGATACTGGTGTGTGGTCACAGCGTGCACATCTGATGTTGCTCACAAGGGTCCTCAGTGTGCTCAGGGAGCTTGTGTGTATGCCCAGACATATGAAAAATTAGAGGGGACATTGGTACTGACCTATTGGGAGCTGCACACACCTCTCACCACACTGTCTCAATTGTGACTGCACAAACAAGTTGCCACGTAGCTGTTGATGAGTCCAATCGTAATCAGCTGGCAAGTCTTACTACAGCTAATCAGTGGAATTTTGCTTATCTGGAGGGTAAGCTGTGGAGAAAAAACTTGACGTGCTGGAAAAAAACTGACTGCAATTTTGAAATCAGCATGCCAATTTTAGTTTTAATCAGCATAAAAATCTAACTCAACAGAATTTTTTTTTCAAATTGTTCCCCAGTGTTATGTGCATATGCAGACTCTGTATATATTGTTACTCGCTTACCTTCCGCCAACAAACACGCTTCGGTTAGTCCCACAAGTTCAGCAAGCTGTGCTGATGTAGGCTGTGATACTACTTCAGCCTTCTCAACAACAAATTCAGTCCCTTGCGCTTTTACTACTGCATGCCAGCACTCAATTTATCTCCTACACGATAACAGGACCCATCAGTCCAATACTCCAGGTCCAAAGATGTTAGATTATTATGATTTGGTTCTGATAGTAGTTTGACAGTTTTTAGGATATTCAAATCAATTTGAAGTAAAAAGAATACTAGGATATACAGCCTGTGGGTAATAAAATACTAGTGGAAGAATTAAGATGTTATTACAGTGAAACAAACTAAAAGTTCTAAATTGATAATGTATTGTATGAAATCATAACTTGGTGTTTATTAATAGATGAATTTTAAAGGAGGAAAACATCTGTTGTAGATAAAAATGTGTTGGCAGATAATGTGCGTAAATCACACAAAATTACAATGTACAGGCTGGATACGAGATGTTGGGGCGTGTACCACGTGAGCGCAAGACGCTCTTAGCAGGCAATCACTGGTTCGACTCCCGACCAGCCCGACTCTTTCCTGCATGTCATTCTCCTCTCTCTACCCCTTTTCCTGTCAGTTTCCACTGTTCTATAATAAAGGCACAAAAAAGCCTGAAAAAATAATTAAGAAAAAAAAAAAACAATGTACAATGTACATTATGTATGTTACGTTTGAGACAACCTCCACAATTAACATTCTTTAATGGAAGAATACAATGACAATAAATTGACATACAGTAGGCCTACAACTTGGTTGTAAGTAAGGTTTCAATTACTCACCCATTCCATGATGCTTGCTGATTCCCTGGAAGTGATAGAAATCTTGATGGGGGGGAAGGCATTGGCACTCCACATGAGATCCCTTGCACCTGCATGGGCACCTTTGCACTGGTAGTATGAGGAATGTTGATGGCTGCTTTAGACAGTCCTCATAGTTGATGGATGATTTTCCTATTAGATCATCCTCAGTGACAACCCCTGGTGGAGTGGGAAAGTTGGGCGGCCTTGTATATGGAGGCGTCATTTGATGGAGGTTTTATGTCACCGATGTCATGAACTGTCTCATTTGCAGTGATTATAATCACAAGTTCAACAGCAGATCATTTTAACGGTGTCTGTGTCAGTGTAGCTGTTTGACGCAGTCATGTTTCCTTTCAGCATAAATTTGTTGGACCGTCAAGAGATGCGGAAGCTCTCCCTCCGTTGGGCGTGGTTTCGGTGCCTCCAGCGGACACGCCCCCAGCGTTCCAGAGTTGACAATACTGCTTATTTTTTCACAAGTTTGAAACCTAATTTTATATATTTGACAATATTTTTAATTCATTCAAATTTGGCAGGGAGTTTGATATGCCATTTTTCTGTGGTGTGGCAAACTCAGAACTCATTTGTTTTTCTGCTTTACAGAATCTTTAAGCTCAAAGACTATTGCAATGCATCCAGTTTAATGGACCAGAAGCACAATCAGCATATATTCTTTAATTATGCTAACCAAAAATGCAAAATTATATCACTAGATTTCAGTGTTGAGGCACAATTGCATTCATCATTTTCGTAAAGGCATACTAACCTAAAACCTGTTATTGAATCACGAGACAGTTTCAGAACTACAGAGACACAGAGCAACACACCTGCCTGCATAGCAGCATGGGAATAATTATATAAATTAAATTACAATAACTGATTTGTCACTTTCCTTGATGGTCTGAATAACTCTCTATGTCTAGAGTGTCTATGGAGCAGCAATGTCATTATTTGTTTTTCTAACTGTATTTTTGTATCTCTCCTTGAAACGACCATTCAGAAAAGCAAGGGAAGGGAGAGAACGCGTTAGTTTAACAAGGAAACATGGCTTTACTAAAGCTACTTAGAAATGAACTTCTCATTGTTAATGTATGTGTGTGTGTGTGTGAGAGAGAGCGAGAGAGAGAGGATGTGGAGGAGCTGGGCAATCATCGGCCCTGCACAGCTCACCCCATCTCTACAACAAAATCCACCAGTCTCACTGCTCACAACTGATCACCCATATTTGAAAGGATACACTATCAGTTAGCCAACATTAGCTAGCTAAACTGTAACTTAGGGCAAAAGTTAACTAGCGAACATTAGCACTCCTCCACAGATACTTGCCATAATCAAATTCAGATTCTCTGGTGGTGAGAAAGTAAAGTGTCTTAAACAAGCAAGATCGTTAACCACTGCTACTTACATTTACCTTCATCACACAGACGGTGAGGCCACACAGTGCATGGATGCGAGTGCCATGCAGGGCATGTGGTGGCAGGGTGCTCTGAAGGGAGTGAGGCAGGCAGATCAAAGAGAAAGAAAAGGTGTGATCCAGGGGCGTCTGGCGGTGGCGAATCTTTGATGTGGGAGAGACAAACAGAGGAAACTTATTGTCCAAATTAAGAAAAGATATGACCCAGAGACTTGAAATAGTTTAAAAACTACCATGTAGGCAGAGGTGACTAGATAGCTTGGTGGTGAGTATGTATAACACAAAAGGTATCCCTTTTAGCAGCAGTCTCCGTTTCGACTCCCAACAGCCCCGACTCTTTCTTGCATGTCATTAGGCCTCCTTTTGTCTCTTTCCTGTCACTCTCTACTGTCCTATCTAACATTTTTGTGAAGCTTTTCAGTTTCTGAAGTTTGCAGGCCTGAAACAGGCATCTTCAAAGAGAGTCAACTGAAACCACTCAGTGTGAGTGAATACTGGTCAGAATAAACACTTGTGTGATTTTTGGGAAGCTTTTCAGTTTCTGAGGTCTGCAGGCTTGAAACACTCATTTTCGAGGGAAGTCAACTGAAAACCACTCAGTGTGAGTGAATACTGGTCAGAATCAACACTTGTGTGATTTTTGTGAAGCTTTTCAGTTTCTGAGTTTTGCAGGCCTGAAACAATAATTTTCAAAGTTATTCAACTGAAAATGACTCAGTGTAAGAATCAACACTTGTGTGGTTTTTGGGAAGCTTTTCAGTTTATGAGGTCTGCAGGCTTGAAACACTCATTTTTGAGGGAAGTCAACTCAAAACCACTCAGTGTGAGTGAATACTGGTGAGAATCAACACTTGTGTGATTTTTGGGAAGCTTTTCAGTTTATGAGGTTTGCAGGCCTGAAACAGGCATTTTCAAAGAGAAGTCAACTGTAAACCACTCAGTGTGAGTGAATACTGGTCAGAATCAACACTTGTGTGATTTTTGTGAAGCTTTTCAGTTTCTGAGGTTTGCAGGCTTGAAACACTCATTTTCGAGAGCAGTCACCTGAAAATTCAATTCAATTCAATTCAATTTTATTTGTATAGCGCCAAATCATAATATACATTATCTCAAGGCACTTTACAGGGTAAGGTCAAGACCTTACTTTGTTACAGAGAAAAACCCAACAGTTCCCACAACGAGCAAGCGCTTGGGGACAGGGGGGAGGAAAAACTCCTTTTAACAGGAAGAAACTCCAACAGAACCGGGCTCAGGGCGCCGTCTGCCTCGACCGGTTGGGTTTAGGGGAAGATAGAAAAGGGGGAGGGGGAGGAGAGGGGAGAGAAGGGACAGCTGTGTCGGTAATGGCGTTATTAATAATAAAGACAGGTAATAGTAATAGTAAAGATGAGTATGGTGGATCTGGATCCTGCTGCTCCGAGGCGAGATACCTGCAGAATGAGGACAGAGAGAGGGAGAGAGAGGAGAAGCACAAAGCTACGGGAGAGAAAAAAAAAAAAAACAAAGTTAATGGCATGAAGTATTGAGAGAGAGCGGGGGAGAGAGACGAAATAGGGAGAGAGCGCCCAGTGAATCATGGGAATCCCCAGCAGTTTAGCTCTATAGCAGCATAGCTAAGGATGGGCCAGGACATACCCAAGCCACCCTAACTATAACTTTACTAAACAAGACAGTTTTAAGCACTGATCTTAAAAGGTAGAGAGGGTGTCCGCCTCCCGACCCACACTGGGAGCTGGTATCCACAGAGCAAAGGAGCCTGATAGCTGAAGGTCTGCCCCCCATTCTACTCTTACTAATCCTGGGAACTCACAAGTTGACCTGATTTAGAGAGCGAAGTGTCCTATTGGGAAAATAGGGACCTATAAGCTCTCCAAGGTAGATGGTGCCTGACCATTAATGGCTTTGTAGTTGAGGAGGAGGATTTTTAAATGTGATTCTGGATTTTACAGGGAGCCAATGCAGAGAGGCTAACACAGGAGAGATGTGATCCCGTTTCCTAGTTCCTGTCAGTAGTCGTGCTGCCGCATTCTGAATCAATTGGAGAGCTTTTTACTGAATTTTTGGAACATCCTGACAATAAAGAGTTACAGTAGTCCAGTCTTGAGGTAACAAAATGCATGAACTAGTTTTTCAGCATCCTTTAGACATAGAATGGGTTGATTTAGCAATATTGCGCAGGTGGAAGAAGCTGTCCTAGAGACTTGCTTTATATGTGAAGTAAAGGACAAGTCCTGGTCAAAAATGACACTAAGGTTTCTGACTGTAGCACTGGAGGCCAAAGGTGATGTCATCCAGAGTCAGTATATTATCACATAGTGTATCTCTGAGGTGTCTTTTGGGCCAAATTACAATAACTTCAGTTTTGTCTGAATTAAGAGTAAGAAATTACTGGTCAATCCAGATTTTTATGTCCTTAGACACACCTGACTGCTTGGCTACCTGGTTAGTCTCACCTGGCTTCATGGATACAGTACTGCTGGGTGTCATCTGCGTAACAATGGAAATTCCTCAGTGTGAGTGAATAACTGGTCAGAATCAAAACTATCGTGTAATTTTTGTGAAGCTTTTCAGTTTATGAGGTCTGCAGGCCTGAAACAATAATTTTCAAAGTTAGTCAACTGAAAATGACTCAGTGTGAGTGAATACTGGTCAGATCAAACACGTGTGATTTTTGTGAAGCTTTTCAGTTTCTGAGGTTTGTGGCCATGAAACACTAATTTTCGAGGGAAGTCAACAGAAAACCACTCAGTGTGAGTGCAATACTGGTCAGGATCAAACTTGTTTGATTTTTGTGAAGCTTTTCAGTTTCTGAGTTTGCAGGCCTGAAACAGGCATCTTCAAAGAAGTCAACTGAAAACCATTCAGTGTGAGTGCAATACTGGTGAGAATCAACACTTGTGTGATTTTTGTGAAGCTTTCAGTTTCTGAGGTTTGCAGGCTTGAAACACTCATTTTCGAGAGCAGTCACCTGAATAATGACTCATTGGTGAGTGAATATCTGGTCAGAATCCAACACGTGTGATTTTTGTGGAAGCTTTTCAGTTTCTTGAGTTTGTGACCATGAAACATCTAATTTTCGAGGGAAGTCAACAGAAAACCACTCAGTGTGAGTGAATACTGGTCAGGATCAAAACTTGTTTGATTTTGTGAAGCTTTCAGTTTCTGACAGTTTGCAGGCCCTGCAAACAGGCCATCTTCACAAGAGACGTCAACTGAAAACCACTCGAGTGTGAGTGAATTACTGGTGAGAATCAACACTTGTGTTGATTTTTGTGAAGCTTTTTCAGTTTCTGAGTTTGCAGCTTGAAACACTTAATTTATCGAGAGCAGCTCACCTGAAAACGCAGCTCAGTGTGACGTGAATACTGGTCAGATCAACACTACTGTGTGATTTGTTGGGACCTTAGTCTTTTCAGTTTGATGTGAGTCTCAGGCCTGAAACATAATTTTCAACATTATTTCAACTGAAAATGACTCAGTGTGAGTGAATACTGGTCAGAATCAAACACGTGTGCATTTTGTGCAAGCTCTTCAGTTTCTGATTTTGTGGCCATGAAACACTAATTTTCGAGGGAAGTCAACAGAAAACCATTCAGCGTGAGTGAATAACTGGTCAGAATCAACACTTATGTGATTATTTTGTGAAGCTTTTCAGTTTCGGAGGTTTGCAGGCCTGCAACCTCCAGAAACATAACAATCTGAGAGTTATTTCTGTGGCAATGTGACCGAAAATCCACGGGATGTCATACATGCCGACCTCAGCAACTTAAAAGTTTCACGAAGATCGCATAACTGTTGTTNGACGGTGGGCGTGGTTTCAGTTCCTCCAGCGGACACGCCCCAGCATTCCAGAGTTGATAATACTGCTTATTTTTTCACAAGTTTCAAACCTAATTTTACATATTTGGCAATATTTTTATTCATTCAAATTTGGCAGGGGGTTTGATATGCCATTTTTCTGTGGTGTGGCAAACTTAGAACTCATATGTTTTTCTGCTTTACAGAATCTTTAAGCTCAAAGACGATTGTAATGCATACAAACTGTGCTCTGATGTTCCGACTTAATGGACTGGAGGCACATTCAGCATATATTCTTTAATTATGCTAACCAAATACGCAAAATTATATCACTAGATTTCAGGGTTGAGGCACAATTACATTCATCATTTTCGTAAAGGCATACTAACCTAAAAACCTGTTATTGAATCACGAGACAGTTTCAGAACTACAGAGACACAGAGCAACACACCTGCCTGCATCGCAGCATGGGAATAATTATATAAATTAAATTACAATAACTGATTTGTCACTTTCCCTGATGGTCTGAATAACTCTCTGCTGCTGTCATGTCTAGAGTGTCTATGGAGCAGCAATGTCATGATTGCTTTTTCTAACTGTATTTTTGTATCGCTCATTGAAACGACCATTTGGAAAGACAAGGTTAAACGCACGAGTTTAACAAGGAAACATGGCTTTGCTAAATACACATTGAATGTTAGGTAACGCAGAAATGAACTTTTGAAACCTTCTCACGGAGCAAATCATTAATTCATTTTTTCATTCATTTTCCATGCCGCTTATCAGAGGCCTGGTCACGGGGGTGGGGGCGCTGGAGCCAATCCCAGCTGACATTGGGCGAGGGCGGGGTACACCCTCTGTCTGTGATGGACAGGAAGAATGTTTTTTTAAAGAATTTTTTTGGGCATTTTTGCTTTTATTAGATAGGACAGTAGAGAGCGACAGGAAAGGGGCAAAAGGAGACGTAATGACATGCACGAAAGAGTTGGGGCTGTCGGGAGTCGAACCGGCGACTCCACTGATAAAAGGATCGCTTTACGTGTTATTCATACTAACCACTCGTCGACCTGGTGAAATCTACATTTAAAGATATTTTATAGCCTACCTTTTCTTAATTTGGACGATAAGTCTCCTCTGTCTCTCCCACATCAAAAAATCGCCGCCGCCAGACGCCCCTGGGTCACACCTTTTCTTAACGTGGATGTTTAGTGTCTCTCTCCCACATCAAAACCTCGCGCCGCCTCTTTGATCTGCCTGCCTCACTCCCTTCAGAGCATCCTGCCACCACATGCCCTGCAAAGCACTCGCATCCGTGCACCGCGTCACTTCACCGTCTGTGCGATGAAGGTCAATGTAAGTAGCAGTGGTTAACGATTCTCTGGTTGTCACCACCAGAGAATCTGAATTTGATTATGTCAAGTATTTGTGGAGGAGTGCTAATGTTAGCTAGTTAACTTTTGCCCAAGTTACAGTTTAGCTAGCTAATGTCGGCTAACTGATAGTGTGTCCTTTCAAATATGGGTGATCAGTTGTTAGAAGTGAGATTGTGGTGGATTTTGTTGGAGAGATGGGGTGATCCGATTATAGGTGGACAGCACTAAGTACAGGTGACGCACACAAGAGGCACTGAAACTACATCAGATCATGTCTGTGGCCACATTCTTTTAGCAACGTGTCCTGGGCCACACTAAAAGACTGCCTACTCAGTTGTGCCGCCACAGTTTCACAATGAAACCAGAATATTTGACTCTTTCAAGTGGCTTAAGGCTTATCTCATTTAAGCTGTGCAGAGCCGATGATTGCCCAGCTCCTCCGCACCCTCTCTCTCTCTCTCTCTCTCTCTCTCTCTCACACACACACACACACACACACACACACCTACATGAACAATGGGCCCGTTTGTCTGACTGGCTAAATACGTAAGTGTTCATTTGCTCATTTGTTCATTTTCCATCTGTCTACTTGTAAGACGCATGTTGTTGGCAAGTAATGAACAAGGCCATAGAGTTTATCAGTGGCTGTGGTGGTTCAGTTTGTCTTTTACCTTTTGAACAATTTCAAGGTATAATACTTGAGTACTTCTTTTTTTCTTTTTAACCCTATCTAATGTAGTGTATTAAAAGACGTGAGAAATGTGGGTTCCTTCCCTTGTCCTTAATAAATAAAATAAATTGAGTAAATAAACAATAACAAAAAGTGAATGGATAAATAAATGAATGAATAATATTTCAAAATAATATAATAACAGAAATAAGAAATTAATAACAGTTGTAGTGATAGTGATGGTGATCTTAATAATGATGAAAAAATAGTAATATTAATAATAATGAAATAAGAGAATAGAATGTACTGGAAGCATGATAGTAATGGTGATATACATGATTACACAGACAACTGAGAGAGTAATCCTATGGATTCTGTACATAACAATAATAATCGTAGTTATAATGTAATAATAATAATGAAATTAATAATGTAATAATAATAACAATAATAATAGTAAAGATAAAAAAAGGATAGCAACTTCATTGTGTGTATATAGAAACCACACTGGAAGTTGGTTGGCAAAAAGAGAAAGATAAAACAGAATAAATAAAGGAACCATCCAATAGAGAAGTAATAATAATAATAATAGTAATAATAATCGGAATTAATAGTGATAGTGATAATGATAATGATGTAGATAATGACAGGAGGAAGAAATCAGTAGTGTAGAAAATTAATGAAGGGTTGCCATGTGGGGTATGGTTCTGATATCGGGCTGTTATTGTGAGTTGATGAATATTCTAGAGAGATATATTCAAGAGTAAGTTTTTCCAGAGTGTTGTGGTGTTCCTTCATTTCAAGTTCATGAGGATAGTCTTCTTGGCGATAGCTAGGGCAATGAGGAGGGTTCTGCTGTTTGTTGTGTTAATGTTGATAGCTGACATGTCTCCTAATAAGCAGAGTGAGGGGGAAAGTGGGATGTGGCAGCCAAAGACGGCAGATAGTGATCGTATGACTTTTTCCAAAATTGGTGAATGGGTGTGCAGTGCCAGGTGGCATGTAGGTGTCTGGGCTGTTTTGGGTGCAATTGGTACAAATTTCAGAAGTGAATCCCATTCTAAATATTTTTTGCCTAAGGTAGTGAGTTGTATGGAGTACATATGTATGGAGACTTGAGAATAAGTTGAGAATGAGAGTTCCAGATTACTGGCTGTTATGTTACATTTTGCTTGTATACAGGATTTAAGTTGTAAGTATTCTAACAAGTGGTCGCTCTTGATGCCATACTTCTTGGTCAGATTCAATTCGATTCAATTGTATTTGTATAGCGCCAAATCATAATATACATTATCTCAAGGCACTTTACAGGATAAGGTCAAGACCTGACTTTGTTACAGAGAAAAACCCAACAGTTCCCACAAAGAGCAAGCGCTTGGTGACAGGGGGGAGGAAAAACTTTCTTTTAACAGGAAGAAACCGAACCAGGCTCAGGGTGGGCGGCCGTCTGCCTCAACCTGTTGGGTTTAGTAGCAGAAAAAAAAGGGAGTGGGGGGAGGAGAGAGGAGAAAAGACGGAGAGAGAGACCAGGAACAGCATTATAGGTAATGGTGTTATCAATAATAATGACAGATAACAGTGGTTAATAGTAATGATGAGTAGTGGTGGATCTGGATCCTGCTGCTCCAGAGGCAGAGATACCTGCAGAATGAGGACAGAGAGAGGGAGAGAGAGGAGAAGCACAAACTACAGGGGAGAGAAAAAAAAAAACAAAGTTAATGGCATAAAGTAGTCGAGAGAGAGAGAGAGAGAGAGAGAAAGCCCAGTGCATCATGGGAATGCCCCAGCAGTCTAGCTCTATAGCAGCATAACTAAGGGATAGTTCAGGACATACCCAAGCCAGCCCTTAACTATAAGCTTTACCAAACAGGACAGTTTTAATCCCAGGTTTTAACAGGGCCTATGAGCACCACCAAATAGTGATTTTCCCTCTAAAGCTCTGACATGGTTTGATTTTTGGAGATATGTGTTATTATTTGAACATTCAGTGTAATACTAAATGTTCAAATACTGAACAGGAAAGTATGGGTGATGTGAGTTTTACATTTATGTGATGCTGAAGCATAGGGAGGCCATAATGACAGTCAGCAGGCAGGAGGAGGTCAAGAGGACACAGTGAGCAGGCAGGACCTTTGAAGGACATTTGTGACATCCTGGGTGATAGATGGACATTGCCTTCCAACATTGTGTATGTCAAGGAGGAGAGCCCAGAAGAATCAACCCGAACCCAAACCTCAATTTTTTAAGGTAAGACTGATTTGATGGAATCTTTTGTAGGGCTGCAGCAGGCCCATGCACAGACATTTTGAGGGGTAGGTGCTCAAGGGGAAAAGGGGGCATTCTTCTCATAATTATTAAATTAAATAAAGTTACTTACATATTTATTCATTTCAATACTCTACACTTGCAGATAAAATTATCAATTTGCACAGAGACAATGGTCTTTAGTACTTTTCTACATTTATCACAAGAACAGGCAACACCAAAGAAAACAATGACACACTGTGTTTTAGGGCATTTTCACGTGTATATATTTGTCTATAAAATTATAATTCAATCTCAACAAATAAAGATTTGTTGATGTAAAACTGAAAAAAGCTGGTCTCTAACTATATAAAATAATGATAAACCAACCAATCTACCTTCCAAACTAGAATGAAGTAACAATTAGGCTCATTGTATTCTGTGTACTGTACAAGGAACACACTGTGTATCCCTGTACAGGGAGCATGATGTTGCTATTGGTCTGGATTGAGCTATTTTAATAGTAGTTTAATTTCACAACAGTGACAAACAACACCAAGGCTTAGGACAAACACTCGTTACTTGGTTGTCACTGGTGAAGGTAGGTCAGTGAAAAGCACTGCTCTGCAGTCCTCTCAGTCTGTGTAGGTTAACTGTGGAGACTGTGATGAGGGAAGCTGAAACACAGTCATTGGTCAATTCAACATGTTTTTTAGATAAGAACTGATGCCAGGAGACAAATTTAATAACTTAAATATAAACTTAGAAAAGGAGAAATAAATAAAAAAAGTATTGTAAAAAGAGTACCTGATCAGACGCCAAAAAGGCAGGTGCTTGAACACCATCAGAGGTCTGTCTGTGCGCATGCTTGGGTTGCAGTGATTAGTCTACTATTATACTATAGACTATTTTAAGTCAATGCGTCATTTCCCATACATTGGTTTATTTATGGCAGCCAGCCGCAACATAAACATTAACTTAAAATACCACAAAACATTAATAGAAAATAGACATATATTTCTTTTCTATTTTATCATTTACGGTTGCACTGTTCCTCTGCTCTTAACTCTGCTCTCTGTTCTCTGTTCTCTGCATGAGGTATAGACAGACACACACACACACACACACACACACACACACACACACACACACACACAAGCGCGGAACAAACAGCAGGGCAGAGAGGCTGCACTGGACACAGAACCAGGTGAAGAAAAGATGACTCAAGTACACTATTGCTGTACTTTATGTTATTTTCAGTGCAATAAAAAGTAAAAGGCCAATAAGAACTTCATCAAACAACCTCTTCAACAAGCATCTATAAAAGAGATATTTTCAACTATTTTGTCCAATGTCTCCAAGTGTTATTTACATGACACTCACTCTTTCTAACAATAACCAATTGTTAGAAAAAGCTAAAAGGACAGCTGTCTTTGTTTACCACAAATTGAGCAACTGCTCAGACAAAAAAGCCAATTAAATTCAAGACAATTCTAATCGTGTTCTTTATTTAATTTATCAAATTCTTAAGTGATAGTATTAGCTGGATCAATTTTGGATAAGATAAAGATAAAATCTTAATCCCTACAGCTGGTTAGTGGTTAGTGTAGTATGGTCGTGGACAGAGTTGGGGGTTACAGCAGTGTTAAATCAGGTGCTCAGATTTACAGTCAAGGCTGATAAGACCCAATCGGGGAGCGACTGTGGTTGTCTATATCATTGTTTCCAGAGGTCTCTGTTTTGCCCATCCAGATTACAAATGCATGGCTGGAGTTTTCAAACTAACACAGGGCCAGCAGCATTTCCAAATATCTCCATTTAGAAAATTCTGGAATAGTGTGGATGCCAGGCACAAATGTAGCAAAAGTGATGCGTTTTAAAATGAAAACAGTAGTGTGGCCATAGCCAGAAAGTAACAGCTGTAATAGAGCTCAGGAGGACAAGAGCCAGCTGTGTTGAACACTGTAGACAGAGTCGCAAAGGACACTCTGAGGGACACTAATGAAGACCTGATAGTGGATGAGAATGTGTTAAAAGTCCCTGCTCTCAAGAGAAAGCAGATGAACACCAGTGGCTTTCAGGCCAAGAATAGAGCAGTTGGCAGGTTGAGAGAGCAGCAGCAGGAGGAGCATCCAGAGCCTGAGACTATCGACACACCCAACACAGTGCAAAGAATTCAGTATTTAAATGAGCTCTGTGTGATTTTAAGTCAGTGTGGTCCTGAACAGTTGCTAAAATACTTTTTAGCATTACTCAAGACTTCACACAGCAATTATGACAAATTTTCACACAAATGGTTATATGGATATTTTATATGACTCTGGAAAAACAAAGATGTGATTTGAAATTAGTCTGACAGGTGGAGGCATACAACTGTGAGGCAGTAATTCTAGTTTTGGAAAGTTTTTAGAACTTGGAAAGGAGATTTTACATTTACATTTACAGTACACTCCACTCTCAATGTATCTTGTGAAAAGGCCACATTGAAGACCTCCAATCAGAAAAGGCATACTAGCAGACCTGTTCTGATCTGATCAGGTGGTGGAGAAGGTGGAGGGAAGGTTGGCCAAGTGGAAGTAGCTGTTACCTCACATATTGTACAGAGGAAGAGTTCTGATTATGAATAATTTGGTTCCATCAACTCTCTGGCACAGGTTAAAAAGTGTATGGATCCCCCTGCTGGTCTGTTACAGAAAGTGCTGTCCATCATGGTTAACCTCTTTTGGGTACTGTAAATATATTTTTTAAAATAATTTTATGCTATGGTATACTTTCACTGAAGTTCAGAGGGAAATATTGTACTTTTTACTCCAATACACTCATCTGGTGCTGGTTATTTTTAGTCATAGTTATTTTTAAAATGAATATTTCACACAAAGGATAGTTTAACAAGCATTAAAATGCAATGCGTAGTTCGAGATTAAAAGCTTTCCAAGCTTTTTGGCCTCTGACATTTTACAAAAAGCAGTGTGCAGACAGGGTCACATTTCAAATGTCTATGAGTTATGAACAGTTCCACGAAATAGTGATTTTTTCCCTGTAAACTTCTCACATGGTTTCATTTCAATACATCTCAATAAAAAAATCAAAGAATAGAGAAAAAGTCCAAAAGCTGAAAACAGATGTATGTATGTATGTTTCCTCTCAGATTAATCAACAAAGTAATGGTTAGGTTTCTGTCACTCAGTCAGAAGGAATTACTTTTCTGATATAATTTAATTACATTTTACTGCGAATTACTCATGTACTTTTACTTAGGCAGGATTTTTCATGCAGGACTTACAATGAAGAATTTGCTGGATTGGTACCTTTGCTGAAGTAAAGGGTCTGAATACTACCTCTACCAATGTGTTATTAGTTCAAAGGCTACTTCATTGAAGAGTTAGTTCATAGATGAGCATGAGCAAGCGGAGAGGAGAAAAGTTTCTGAAAAAAGAGTAAGATGAAAATTTGTAAGAATTAGGACTCAGAGATGATATTACTGTGTTTATTTTCTGTGGTTGTGCTGTTGTATTAAGCAAGCACAAGGAGAACATAATGACACCAGCAGGCAGGAGGAGGTCAAGAGGACAGTGAGGACCTAGAAGGATTTTTGACGTCCTGGGTGAGAGCTGGACATTGCTTTCTAACATTGTCGATGCCAGGGAGGACAGCCCAGGAGAGTCAACCCAAACCTGATTTGATAGAAGCTTTTGTAGGGCCAAATTCACCATGATTAATGTCAACATTGAAAATGCTTCAACATCAATATGTTTAGGTAGACACATTGTTTCCCATACAGGCAGGGCCGCATGTTCCGTCGACGCACACACACACACACAGAGGAACAGGCCTATATGCTGTATGGTGGTAAGACATCGGCCTCACTCTTTGTGATATTGAACGTGTCTTGGGGTCCGGTTCTGGTGTGGATCGGTGTGGAACTCGAAGTGATGATCTGCTGCTATGGTTTGTGTGTGGGTCTGACTTTGTGACAGTTTTGCACCATAATACTTTATGATGTTTTGATACAAAAGCTTATATATATATATATTATATTAAACAATCTTTTGCTGCATCTTCTTCAACATATCATGACGTTCATCAGGTTGTGAGTTTCTGAGGTCTGAAGGTGTGAAGCAGTATTTTTAGGAGAAAGTGAACAGAAAATCACACAGTATGAGAGAAAAGAGATCAGAATCAACAGTTTTGAGTTTAAGGGGATGCATTTGGGTTTCTGGGATCAGAAGGAGCGAACCACTAGTTTTAGGAGACAGTGAATTGAAAATTAGTGAATGAGAGTGGATACTACTCAGAATCAACGGCATGTAATTCAGTTTCTAGGTCTGCAGGTAAAAAGCAGTACTTTAGAACACAGTCAGTGAAAAATGACTGAACATTAATTGAATATGAGGCTTTTCAATTTCAGAGGTCAGCAGGTATGAATCCCTGCTTTTAGGTCACAATGCAAAGAAAATAACTCAGGCTGGATTCTGTTTGATATCTGCCGACGTCAAAAACTCAAAAGCTTCACCAAAAACGCACAACTGAACAGTAT